>JAQZBX010079111.1:0-14026 GCA_029593785.1 Cabassous unicinctus | reverse complement strand
GGCCAGAAAATCAACTGAGATCCATATGGTGGAAAGGAGACTGGAAATTATTATTTAGGATATGAGGAGACATTAAAGGTCTCCAATTAAATGAGAGTACACTTCTGTGTTTATAAAGACTGTTGCCAGGGATTTGGAAATAGATTGGAACAGAGACTAGAAATGAAAGACCTGTTATGCTATTATAGTAAATTAGTCAAGAGATGAGAACTTTAAACCATTTCAATGAAGAGAGGAGATGGTGGTAATAGGTTTTAGTGACATGGGATGTGAGTGAGTGGGAAATAATTACTTTCTTGTTCTATATTAATATTCATCGTTATGCCTCATTTAATCTCAGTGCCTTTTGTCAATGAATATGGGCATTTTAGAAAGAGAATTTGGCTTTTTCATCCCCAAAAGAAAGCCAAGATGACATTTGATTGTATGAGTACTTATTTGAGAACAAAAAAAGTTTTGCATACTAAATATTCAACTTTTTTCTTTGAAACAATCCTTTATCTTTCCCAAGAACCTATTTCTCATTTGTATATTGCCCATCTCTGAATGGTTGATTCCAGGATCTACTGAGAAAAGAATATGCCAGTATTCTGATACATGGATACCAGCTATCTTTAAACTATTTTATAGGAGATTAGTTAGATCATGTTATATCTATTAGGATCAGTAATTAAAAAGGATAACCATCAAGACTATGCAATAACATGAATGCATATAAACATTAAGTTAAAAAGCAGATATCAAGACATATTTCTTGAGTATAATACATGCATAAGAAAATTGGTATGCACAAAAATGACAATTGGCAATATGATATTATAGTAGGATTATGGGTGGATTTTTTAAAAGTTTATATATTTGATAAAAATGTAGACAGATTTTTAATCAATAATGCATTTTAAGAAATATTTTACATCTAATGAATCAATGCTTTTTTCCAATACTGGTATGGCATAGTATCTTGTGTAATTCTTTAAATTATATTGAAAGTGAAATACAATTATGCAGTCCCAGATGATTTTATTAAAATTATAATCAGATAGAAAGTGTCTACATTTTGTTCATCCAAGTACTTCCCAGATCTCCATCCTAGACCACCCACTCTTCTTCATCTACCTATTCTCTCTGGGTGACCACCTAAATACCCACAGCTTCGACCACCACCACATATATGATTTGTTATTGAGTCTACATTTCTATCTTACCAATTTATTTTGAAGTCCAATTTTCTATTGGACCTATCTGCCTGGAAGTCCCAAAAGTCATTATCAATATGCCCAGACTTGAACTCATCATTGTTATTTTCCTTCTGGACCTGCTTTTTCCCCCTCTATATATAGAATCTTACAAAATAGATATTACTTTCAGAACATAATGTAGAAATCCTGAAATACATTTTTGAAAATATATTTTACCTGAACACATTTCCAATTAACTTATACAAATTATGCTGTGGAATGTTTTGACTAGATATGGTCTCCTTGTTTGAGTAGTCATAAAGAACAAAGTATTATATTTTTCCTGAGCAAAGTATATTTGGAATATTTTTTAAACTATGAAACAGGTTTTGATATCTCAGGAAAATAATTCTGATCAAAAACATTTATGTGAAAAAATAACTTATGTAGTTTACATATATAGTAACAGTGGATTGTTCTTTCTCAATAAAGAGGGGGAAACATTGCAATTATGTTTAACAACATTTCCATGGACATTGGAGAGAAGATATCAATGTACTTTTCTAAAGGCCAATACTGTACTGGTAAGAAAATATACAATTAAAACAAAGCTAAGACCTGAATGATGAGCAAAATTTAGCCAGAGAAGGACAGGAGGTTAAAATGAATAGTGTTAAACAGAATAGTGGCATTTCATTTTTTGAAATCTCTCTAGAAAGACTGCAGTAGCTTTCCCTTCCCCCAATGTGTTATTTTATCTTTTCTCATAAAAGAATTATTCATCCCCAAACTTTTGGCTTTGGGCCTTGCTATATGGCTTGTTTTGGCTAATGAAATGTGAGGGGGGCAGGTAACAAAGAACAATCTTTGTGCCCTAGCAAACAGTTAGGGCTGTTTCTTGTGAAATTGAGACACACTGAACACCTGCAGGCAAACAAGCAAGAGGGGAAGGGGGTGGGGTGAGTGAGGACTGGGAGATGGCCTGTGAGTGTGTCTGTGACTTCCCCACCAGTCCACCCCTTGGCCTCTTGACCTGACTGAGCCAAGCCTATATTCCCCCATATTAGCTATCACAGCATAAGGCCACCCCCCATCTAGGACATGAAGGTGGAGATAGGTTGAGCCTATCAGCCCATCTTTCTCAACACTATTAAAGTTAAAAGTTTGGGAACACCAGCAGTTATAGCACAGTAGGAGGGTTTTGAAGATTCCTCTGCATACCCTTACTCCAAGCAAGGTGATGGGGCCTGTCTTTAGTAATGACCACATCCATGTCCACCAATTCCCCTGGAGCCAGCTGAAGAGCTCACACATAGTATCTGTCTGCACGCTTTCCAACTAATGGATTTGTTTCAAGGGTAATGAAAAGATTAAAAAACAACAACACAACAACAACCACCCCGCTCATACTTCTCCATGTACCTTGCTCGCTGCACCAGAATCCTGTGGAGTGAGTTGCTATATGGTGTATCATGGGAACACAGGCTAAGTTACAACAGAGACATCCAGCAAATGACTACTTTATTACTTACTCAGCACAAAGGGTCCAAAAGAGCAGGGGAAGAGATTCCACCATAGCTAGTCATCCAGGAGGCCAGCTGCTGAGCAGCTCTGCACACCTCATTTCCTGACACAGATAAGGGACACCTGTACTGCCCAAGTGCCAAGCTTTTATATGCTAGAGGAAAGGGCCCTGCCAATGAACAACCTTTGTGTCCTGGCAAACAGCTGGGATTGGTTAATATTTAACATCACTCTCAGTGTCTCCTCCAGTTGCCTGTTGTCTTTTGCTAAATAGAAACATACCAAACACCTGCACACAAACAAGCAGAAATGGAAATATATGAAACATCTGCATGTAAGCAAACAAGAGAGTACACATAAGTACCCGCACCCAAACAAACAAAAGGGAAAGATGAGGGAAGTAGGCAAGGGCTGGAAGATGGCCACTGAGTATGTCTGAGACTTCCCCAGCAGCATCTTATTTAAGCAATTAGGACATAGGCACAACGGAAAGGGATGCGAGTCAAGGATGGGAGACAACACTTGCATTTTGTTTTGGTCAGGTAAAGTGGAGATGTCAGAAATAGTGGGACCTAAGAGCTTGGAGTGAAAGAGAGAAATCTGTGCTAATAAAGATTTGGAAGTTTCAGCATAAAGATGATAATTGAAGGTATGGGATTATATGTGATCTCTTGGGGAATATTTGTAGGATCAAGAACTCATAGGAAAACATCAATGATTAAAGATAAGAAAGAGAAAGACATGTCCACAAAGGCTACTAAGAATAAATATCCAGTGGTAGAAAGAAAATCAAGCATATTCTGTTATGCATAAAAGCTAAGGGGAAAATAGTGCTTCAGGAAGGACAGTATGGTTAAGGTTACCAAATGTTGCAAAGAGATCAAGAAAATTAAGGACTGGATTGAAAAATAGACTATTTAATTTTAGTGTGGGGTAGAAGCCAAGACAGAAAGAGCTGAGCATTGAATAGGAAATGGAAGAACTCTTTAAAGCATATACCTTTGTGCAAGAGAAGATACACAGGCTGGAAAAATTCCAACTGGACATAATCAATTATAATCCCTTAAACAAAATGCTAGATTTAAAACTGCTATTATAATCTTGAAATTATACTTCTTACTATAATATTATCAGTTGTTAATGCAGTTATTACATAGTAAATATAAGTAAAACCAGACCTTTTCTTGACAACTGGATTATTTTTCTATAGTACATTATTTCCCTGTGGTTGCTGCACCACAAACTGGGTTGCTTAAAACAAGCAGTTTACTCTCTCATAGTTCTGGAGACTGAAAGTCTGAATTCAGTTTCACTGGGCCAAAATCTAGGCATCAGCAAGGTCATGTTCTCTCTGGAGATTCTAGAGGAAAATATGTGAATTTCCTCTTTCAACTTCTGGTGGCTCCTGGCTTTCCTTGGTGTGTGGCTGTATGACGTCACAACTGCCTTCTCTTTCTGTGTCAAACATCCTGCTGCCTTTCTCTTATGAGGATATTTTTGATTGCATGTAAGACCCGCTCAGATTATCCTGGATAATCTCCCAACCCAGGAACTTTAACTTAATCACATCTGCAAAGACCCTTTTTCTAAAGAAGGTAACATTAACAGGCCCTAGAGACTGGAATCTGATAGCTCTGGGGGCCACCAATCATTCAACTACACATTGCATCCATACTGTATCTCATCTCTCTAATACTAGTAGAACCAGAACATCCATTATTAGACATTATTAACATTATCTTTCCTATTCCACCTAAGAAAACCACTAGTTTTTTTTTTTTCAGGGGAAGGGATGAAAGTTAGGACAAAAATTTGTAGGTGTCTGATTTCAAATTAAGGAAGTTAGTGAGATCAACATAACACTAATTGTGACTATAAACAAATTCATATGGAAAAATTAATTTGGCTATTTTTAAGAAATATTTTGACAGAATTATATTTGTTATTATTATACAACCTCAAATATAAATATTCATCAGGCATAATAGAGTATACTGTAGAAGTCCAAACCCTGAGCTTAAAATGCATAAAGAGAAAATACAGACTCAGGAGTTTTCCAGTTTCAGCTTGGAGATGTAGAAAGCTGAAAATGTGTTTCCCATGCTTATGACAAACAAAAAGGTAGACAATCTGCAAAATAAGTTTTCTTGAACTTTCAATATCACTGAGGTTACAAGGCAATTAATAATCTAAAATCTGGGGAGAGACCATGCCTAAAAAAGAAACAAAACCTTGTATTTACCTGCTGGAAGATAACACTAGGGGCCACATAAACTGGTAATAAGCACAGCTAAAAAAAGTTTAATTATTAAAGGCTAAGTGATGGTTAATGTGAGAGTGTGAAGACCTTGGGGGCCACAGACTTAAATGGATTTGCAATCACTTGAAGACTTTTCCTCCGTGAACCCCACCAAGTCCTCATAGGAAATATTGGAGAGAGTCCTGAGAAAACATTTTATTTTTTAGGTATTATCTTGGAGAGGGGAATGGCAGCAACCATCAAAACTGTTCCGAAACTGATCTCATTTATATCCCCAATAGGAAAAAAATCTTAAATTGATGAGATATGAGCAAGAAAAAAATGTGGCTTTCTGGTAATAGTGGAAATACATTTAAGCTTAGAAAAAGCAGAAACATGTATTAAGGCTTGCATTGAAGAAGGAGGAGAGGGAGGAACATTTGTGGAAGCTCTATCCCTAACACCCAGAAATACAGGTTCTGCCTAAGATGGACCCTTAATCAGAAAACAGAGAATACACTGTTTCACTGGCCCTTATTACCAGGCTAACAAGGATCAAGTAATAATAACAGTGGGATGCAGCTGTAAGAGCAGCAGGTGACACTATCTCTAGAGCACCGTGTGAGAAAAACTGAGCAAAGGCTAAGAATTGAGAAAATAATTCCTGGCAAACCAGCCTTCACCCTAAATGCAAGGTGTCCCTAAAGGAATGTGAAGCCTGTGGTGCACTAAGAGCAAGCGTCATACCAACAAACCTCAAGGCCAGACAAAATCCTAAGTACAATGAACACAAATGCCTAGACTAAATCCTAAGCAAAAGAAACGTGCTCATTTCCAAGCTTAGTTTTTTAAATCAGAATCTTATACCAGGTGTATAAGAAACAGCAGCAATGAAGACAACAAAAATACATGACATATAAAAAGGCAAGACAAAAAACTGATCATATCAAGCAATCATCTCATCAGAACCAAACGCAGATACGACATAGATTTTGAACTATCAAACAGGCAATTTAAAATAACTATGATTAATATGTTATTGATTGTAATGGTAAAGGTAAAAAACATTCAATAACAAAATGGAATTTCAGCAGAGAAGCTATAAAAAAGAATCAAAGGTAAATGCAACAAATAAAAAGTACAGAACCAGACATGAAGAATGCTTTCATCACGCTCATGATAGACTCAACACAGCTAAGTAAAGGTTCAGAAAACTTGAAAATAGGTCAATATCAATTATACAAATAAAATTCAGAGGATAAAATAGTAAAGAAAAAAGTATTGTCCCACAGCATCCAAAATCTGTAGGACGATATCAAACATCTAACATCCCTGTCATTGGAATTCAAGAGATGAAAGATACAATGAGAAGCAATGCTTGAATATATAATGCTTGATAATTTTGTAAAATTAAAGGCAGAAAACAAACCACAGATCCAAGAAGTTCAAAGAAATATAAACAATAAAACAGTCTAGAAATACAGGTAGGAACTTAAAATTGAAACATATAAAAAACAAAAAGAAAGAAGGAAACTGAGATAAAATCCACGTTACATACAAAGGAATACATAAGAATACAGGTTTCTCATCATAAACTATGCAAAGAAGACAATGTAGGGGGACTTTAAAGTGTTGATGGAATAAAAAAAATCAAAAAATCTTTCAACCGGAAGGAATATAATATCAGTCAGGTACTTGGACTTTACTAAGAAATGAAAAGCATTGGAAATGAAGTAAATGAAGATAAAATTAATATTCCTACTTCAAAAATTGCTCTAAATATCACTGTTTAAATAAAAAATACTAACAATGTATTATGAATTTATAATATATGTAAAAGTAAACTAAAATCCATAAAATTTGTATGTACCTGAAAACAAAGCTTCAAAATGCATGATGTACAAACTGATAGAATTAAGTAGAAAAATAGTAAAATCCATGATTATAGTTGTATACATCAACACTCATGTCTGTAATAATTGATATAACATGTAGACAGAAAATATGTAAGGCTCTAGATGACCCTAGACAACATTATTAACTAATTCAACCTATTTAACATTTATAGATAGTCCATGCCAAAACATTTTGCATTCTCCCCAGCAATGTAAGAGTTCCCTTTTCTCTATGCCCTTGATTATACTTTTTATTACCTTGCTTTTTGATTATAGTTATCCATGTGGTCTTGAAATGGTTTCTCATTGTGGTTTTGATTTTAATTACCCTAATGGTTGATGAAGTATTTATGGCTTGTATGCCAGGTATGCTAGCTATTAATTCTGTTTTTGTTTATTTCAGAATATCTTTATAGATAATGGTTGCAGAACTTTGAATCAACTACAAAACATTGAATTGTTTGGTTAAATAAAATAAAAATGTTAAGTTAAAAAATAATAAAAACAGATAATTCAATCAGATCAAAAGCTGCTTTGTTGGAAATAGCAATAAAATTGATAAACCTCTAGCCACACTGACTAAAAAGGAGAAAAACCAAATTATCAATATCAAGAATGACAGAGAAGGCATCACTATTCACTGCACATTAAAGAGGATAAAGAGTGAAATTAACAAAAAACGTTAATCCCACAAATTGGGCAACTTAAAAATGAACCAATTTCGTGAAAAACAAACTAAATCTCACTCAAGAAGGAATAGACTATCTAAATAGCTTTATACCTATTAAATAAATTGAATTATCATAAAAGATATTCCAAAAAGAATTCACTAGTAAATTCTTCCCAAATTTAGGAATTCTACTAAAGATTAAAGAAAAACAATTTTGCAAAATCTTTTCCAGAAAACAGAAGAGGTAGAAACACTTCACAACATATTTTATGAAGCCTTCACTACTTTAATACCCAAAGCAGGCAGAGACTTTTCCTGAAAACTACGGACCAATAATTCTTATGAATAAAAATACAAAAATTCTCAACAAAATCTTATTAAAATGAATCCAGAAAGGATAATGTATCACAGCTAAATAGAGTTAATGAGAGGAATGCAAGTCTAGTTCAATATTTAAAAATAAATTAATGAAATTAACATCAGCTAAGAAAAGAAAAAAACTCAATAAATGGAGAAAAAGCATTTGACATGTCGATATCCCTTCATTATAAATACTCTCAGAAAACTAGAAATAGACTGAATGCTTTCCCCTAAAAATGTCAAAGAAGGATAAGGATGTTCTCTCTTACCACTCTTTTTTCACATTATACCAAAAGTTTTAAGGTAAGTATTTTAGAGTTTCTCAGCTGCTATCACAAATACCACACAAAGTGGGAGGACACACACTGCCATTTAAAACAATTTGGCCAGGTAATGGTGCCGAATTGTTTGGTCAAACAAGCACTGGCCTAATTGTTACTGTGAGGACATTTCACAGACTTAAAACATCAGTAAGCTGATACAAATTAACTTAAAATGGATTGTAGACCTAAATGTAAAATATAAAATCCTAAAACATTTACAGGAAAATATAGGATAAAACACGTGGGAGCTAGGGTTTAGCAAACAAGTTTTTAGATACCACACAACAAGAGTAAGATCCATTAAAAATTGATAGATTGCACTTTATCAAAATTAAAATTCTTTCCTTTTTTGAGAGACATTGTTCAAAGAATGAAAAGACAAGCCACAAACACAAAGAAAATATTTGCACATCATAAATATAATAAAGAACATTTTCCTCCAAAAGAGATAAAGAAATCTTAAAACTTAAATAAGAAACCAAATGCTTTTTTAAAAGTATTTTAAAGAAGAATTATGAAAGGCAAATATGCATATGAAAGTTATTCAACATCATTAGTCATTATGGAATTGCAAATTAAAAACAAAATGAGATACCACCTCATGCCTATTAGAAGCGCTAAAATAAAAAATACTGACAATACTAAGTGTTGGTGAAGATGTGGAGCAATTGGGCCTCATACACATTCCTGATGGTAATGTAAAATTGTACAGCCATTTTGGAAATCAGTTTGGCAGTAAAACATACAACTGCCATATGATATAGCAATTTTACTCCAGGTATTTTCCCAAGTGAATTGAAGACATTCATAAATAAAAAGTATGCAAAATTTTATATCAGTCATATTCATATCATCAAAAACTGAAGCCAACCTAGATGTTCTTCAAC
Source organism: Cabassous unicinctus (assembly GCA_029593785.1). NCBI lineage: Eukaryota > Metazoa > Chordata > Mammalia > Cingulata > Chlamyphoridae > Cabassous > Cabassous unicinctus. The sequence continues at coordinate 4,950 of JAQZBX010079111.1, read as the reverse complement.
AGATAAATGGAGAGACAAAATATAGTACAACCATACAATGGAATACTTTTCAACAATAAAAAGGAATGAACCACTAATCTATGCAAAATTAGGTATAAAATGTATTTGCACTTTGTTATGTTAGAGAAGCCAATCCCAAAATACTATAGTAATTTATTTATTTTTTTACAAATCGGAGATAGACTCAGAAAATGATACCATCTAGACCAGGAGTCACATATTCAAATATCTGCAAGGAATGCTGATCTACATGCATGAAGTGTGTCGGGTGAAATGGTAGGTGGTTGTAACCGTTGGCCAATTTGATGTAATTATGAATTCCAAAAATATAATTGGATCATGCTTGTAAACTGATCTGTTAATCTGGGCGTGATTAAGTTATGATTAGGGTGTTGAGCCCCACCCCTTGGTGGGTGGGGAATCAAATATAAAAGGCATGGCAAGAACAGTTTTGAGCAGCAGCAGTCTTTTGAGAAGCAGTTTTGATGTTGGAAAGAAGGCTCCAGGAGAAGAGAAGCAAGCCGTTCGCCTGATCATCTACAGCTGACCTTGTGGAGAAAACAGGAGCTAAGCCCAGAGAGAAACAGCCCCGGGAAGAGAGGAACCCAAGAAGCCTGAACCCCTGCAAACGTCGGCAGCTGTTTTGCTCTAACACATGGCAATGGACTGTGGTGAGAGAAGAAACTTAACACTTTATGGCCTGGTATCTGTGGACTTCTACCCCAAATAAATACCCTTTATAAAGACCAACCCATTTTTGGTATTTCACATTAGCACCCCTTTGGCTGACTAATACAGTGGTAAACTGAATGCATTAAAACTCAATACTTAGTAAATTTTATGCCATTTTAAAACACAACATAGACATTTAAGAAATCATGCCTAATAAAATCCCCATACACAGATTGGACCTTAATTTGGCTTCCTAATCCACTAGTCTAGCCTAGAGAAGAAAAACCCACTCAGGATTAACCTATGGCAAAGGAAAGTTTCAGAACACAGTTCTTCATTTCCACCGAGGTCAACATATAAAAGGGAATATATGAGGGGAAATATTTCTCTAAAACATTGTTGATCACCAAGATGAGTTATCAGAGGTGATTACAGAACATTTTCCCCTGAAAATTTTCCAGCCATTTTGAGATGGTTGCTAAATCTAACTCAGAGAAACTTCTATATTCTCATTTTAGCCTTCAAATTATATGAATTTGACAATTGATTGTGATGGTCTAGTATGCATACTCAGTTGTTTAACTTAAATTAGTGATGCTATTGAAATTCTTTAAATATGAAAGTCATCATCAAAATCAATAGCACTGGCTCCTCATTGTCACCTGCCAAGAAAACTTCCATTAAATACAGCATAACTTTCATCCTCTTCTTCATTCACAGTCACTAGCACAGTGTACCTAACATTCACCCTAACTTTGAATAAACATGTGCTATTCAAGGGATAATTTTTCAAGTGTGAGATCAGTATGGAGTTGACAATGAAAGGAATGTGCAATCCTTGGGAAAATGTATTAATAACACTTGGTTATTTTTTCTATCAACAGAATGGTCATGTATTGGGGTATTACAGATGAAGGAACACCATTCATAAAACCTAGATTTCATCAAAAACATGAAATATATTTAATGCATTGCATCAAAAATATCAAAGTAGTGAGCCTTTATGAAAACATCTGACTTTCTCAGGGAGAACCTAGACACCTAGTAATTATTCAAACACTGAGACAATGCACTATTAATTCTATGTTTATCCTCTCTTCACTATGACTGATGAAGCAATTGGTGGAGGGATTCAACATGCAGTAATCAGATTCTGTTAATAGGGTTGAAATAACTAGGACATATGTACCTCATATAGTTAATTTAGTGAAAAGTTCAAACCACTGATTCTTTTGAATAATGACTATTTAGAGAAGACATAACCTGTAGTTTTAAACATAAGGTGTCATATACTTAAAACTGAGTAATTTTCTAAATGACATTAGACAAGCAGCATCCTTTTTGTTTTTTTGTAACATCTGATGATTCATTTCTTTTCAATCAGGATGCTTAAGATAAAACACATCTTGGAACCTATTAATAATTATACTTGGTGACATTAGAGTGGATTTGTATTATTTGAGAGTAAATTTGTTCATGAAGAAAATTCAATTAAATTCAGTAAAATACAATGCAATTCCTATTTTTTAATCAATTTTATTGATACATATTAATAAAGCATACAATTAATTCAAAGTGTACAATCAATGGTATTTGGTATAATACCAAAGTTGTGCATTCATCACTTCAATCAATATTAGGGCATTTTCATTATTTCAATAATAATAATAAACCAAAACAAACAAAAAAACAAGAAAACTCCTCACCTATCAACCTCTGTTTCCCCCACTGTGCATAGCTGCTGTTTCTGGCTATTTTTACACAATTATTTATTTGCTTATTAAGCAGTTTTATTGAGATATATTCACATACCATATAATCTATCCAAAATGCATAATCAATGGCTTTTATTGTAATCACAATGCTCTATGTTCATCATCTCAAAAATTTTAGAACAATTTCATTACTCCAAACAGAAAGACTCCACATCACTTAGCATTCCTTCCTCATACCTACATAACCACTAATCTAATTTCATCTTCTTATATTTACATTTTATATAAATGGAATTATATAATATGTAGTACTGTGTCTCATCTCCTTCACTTAGTATGTGTTTTTTTTTGTCTGATATTAACATTTTGTAGTATTAACTTACATTTGTTCAGCTTCAAAGAAAAATGGTCTTATATATATATATATATATATGCATTTTTACCCATATTTAAATTTCACATAACATATTTATATTTCACATATTTAGTTCATAATATGGCAATCATACAATATTTGTCCTTTTGTGTCTGACTTGCTTCATTCAACATAATGTCCTTGAGGTTCTTTCATGTTGTCATATATTTCATGACTTCATTTCTTCTTACTACTGCATAATATTCCATTGTGTGTATACTCCACAATATGTTTATCCATTCATCAGTTGATGGACACCAGGGTTGTTTCCAACTTTTGGCTATCGTGAATAATGCCTCTCTGAACATTGGTGTACAGCTGTCTATTTGTGTCACTGCTCTCAGTTCTTCTGGAAAAGTACCTAGCATTGGTATTTCTGGGTCCCATGGCAAGTCTATATTTAAATTCCTTAGGAACTGCCAATTGGCTATACCATTCTACAGTCTCACTAACAGTGTATAAGTGGTCCTATTTCTCAATATCCTCTCCAACATTTAGAGTTTTATGAATTTTTAACAATGGCCAGTTAAAGGTGTGAAATGATATCTCATTGTACTTTTGATTTTAATTTCTCTAATCGCTAGTGACGTGGAACATTTTTCCATGTGTTTTTCACCATTTGTATTTCTTCTTTGCACAGTTGTCTTTTTAAATCTTTTGCCCATTTTTTAATCAGATGGTTTGTCTTTTTATTGTTAAGTTGTATGATCTCCTTATATATCATGGATATTAAACCCTTATGAGATATATGATTGCTAAATATTTTTTCCCATTGAGTCGGCTGCCTTTTCACCCTTTTGACTAAGTCCTTCAAGATGCAAAAGTGTGAAGTTTTAGGCAGTCACATTTATCTATTTTTTCTTTTATTGCTCATGCTTTGGGTATAAGGATTAAGAAACTACTGCCTACCACAAGATCTTGAAGATGTTTTCCTATATTTTCTTCTAGAAGTTTTATGGATGTCACTTTTATATTTAGGTCCTTGATCCCTTTTAAGTTAATTTTTGTATAAGATGTGAGATAGGGGTCCTCTTTCTTTCTTTTGGATATGGCTATCCAGGTTTTCCAGCACCATTTGGTGAATAGACTGTTCTGGCCCAGCTGGGTGGGCTTGATAGCTTTGTCAAAAATCAGTTGATGGTAGATGTGAGGGTCGATTTCTGAGTTTTTGATTCCATTCCATTGGTCAATCTGTCTGTCCTTATGCCAGTACCATGCTGTTTTTACCACCGTAGCCAGGTAATATGCTTTAAAATCAGGAAGTGAGAGTCCTCCAACTTCGTTCTTCTTTTTTAAGACATTTTTGGCTATTCGGGGTCCCTTACCCTTCCAAATAAATTTGATTACTGGCTTTTCCATTTCTGCAGAAAAAGCTGTTGGGAGTTTTAATTGGGATTGCACTGAATCTGTAAATAAGTTTGGGTAGAACTGGCATTTTAACAATATTTAGCTTTCCAATCCATGAACACAGAATGGCTTTCCATTAATTTAATTTTTCTTTGGTTTCTTTTATAAGGTTTTGTAGTTTTCTGAATACAGGTTCTTTATGTCCTTGGTAAAGTTTATTCCTAAATATTTGATTATTTTAGTTGCTTTTATAAATGGAATTTATTTTTTGATTTTCTCCTCAGATTGCAACAGCAGCTCATCAGTATTGAAAAGGCTTTGGCAATTCTTTCTGAGCCTACACCCTCACTTGTTGTGGACCATTAACGATTAAAAAATCTTTTGAAGACTATTGTTTAAAAAAGTCAAGAATATAATATATTTCAGTTGGAAAATTTGTATGCAGTAATCAGCCAGGGTGTTTATCAGCATTGCAGGGACTATGACAAAACAACACTTATTTAGAAAATGGAGCAAGAAGTAGAAGACTCTAATTATTCCAGACCATGATGTCTTCATGGTATCAGGTATTCTTTATATTCAATTCATTTAATCCACTTTTGTTGTATCCACATAACTGATGGAAGATGAAATCCAGCATCTTTAAGGAAAAGATTTAAATAGTAAGATAAAAGTATTTAAACTTTCCTGGTATTTATGTACATGTGTAAGATAATTACAGAGATAACTGATAAATATTGGAATTTTGGTTGAACAAGGCACTGTAGTAATTTTAATGCTGTGGCATATCAGTAGTTGAAG
>JAQZBX010079110.1:0-14032 GCA_029593785.1 Cabassous unicinctus | reverse complement strand
AAAAAAAAAAGGAAAGAAAATAGATAAATGGGACCCCATCAAAATTAAAAACTTTTGTGCATCATCAAAGGAATTCATCGTGAATGTAAAACAACAACCTACACAATGGCAAAAATATTTGAAACACACATATCAGATAGGGCTTAATATCCAGAATATATAAAAAAGTCCTTCAACTCAATGACAAAAACACAAACAACCCAATTAAAAATGGTCAAAAAACTTGAACAGACATTTTTACAAAAAAAAAAAATTTACAAATGGCTAAAAATTTCATGAAAAGATGCCCAACATCATTAGCCATTGGGGAAATACAAATCAAAACCACAGTGAGATACCATTTCACACCCACTAGAATAATTACCATTGAAACATTGGAAATTTACAAGTGTTGGAAAGGATGTGGATAAATAGTAACACTCATTGCTATTGGGAATGTAAAATGGTCCAGCTTCTGTGGAAAACAATTTGACAGTTCCTCAGAAAGTTAAGTATAAAATTACCATATGACCCAGCCATCCCACTTCTAGGTATATAGACCTCAAAGAATTGAAAGCAGGTACTCAAAACATACTTGTACACTAATGTTCATAGGAGCATTATTTGCAATTACCAAAAGATGGAGGCAACCCAAGAGTCCATGAATGGATAAAGAAAATGTGGTATATACACACAATGGAATATTATTTAACTGTAGAAAGGAATGCAGTTCTGATACATGTGACAGCATGAATGAACCTTGAAGGCATAATGTTGTGAAATAAGCCAGACACTGAAGGACAAATATTGTGTGAACTCAATGACATGAAATAATTAGAATAAACAAACTCATAGAACCACAGCACATGGTGGGGTTCGGAACAGGGAATTAAGGCTTAAAACACACAGAGTTTCTATTTGGGATGATGGAAAAATCTCAATAATGGTTGATGGTGATTGTAGCACAACAATGTCAATGCATTCAACAGCATTAAATTACATATTTGAATGGTTAAAAGGGGAAACGTTGGGTTGTATATATGATACTGGAATAATTTTTTAAAAAAAATCCATGAAACGGCACAACACATACAGTCAACTCTACATTAAACCATGGTCTGTAGTTAATAGCACAATCATAAAAATGTGCTTTCATCAATTGTAACAAATAGGCCACAGCAATGCAAGGTGTTAATAATAAGGTGGTACATGGGAATCCTATATTTTATGTGTTTTTCTGAAACCCTAAACTTCTCTGGTAAAAAAATTCCTAGTGCTTGTAAAAATTATGCAAATCATTCCCTTATTTATAACTTACTAATTTATTGTAAAGCAGTTTACTTTCTTCTATGGCTGGGTTTAATGAGTTTCTTTCAGAAGAACTATAAAAACTATGCTATGAGAAAGGAGACTGTTGTTTTGTTAATAAGCAGAGTAGCTGTCACCAGATGTTATGAAGATTGATTACTTATGCATTTTTAATACAGACAATTTATTAGATGATAGGGATTTTCTCCCTTTAAATTTCCAGTAGGAGGAAATCACTGAGTTTTTCCATTTTAAATTAAAGGCTTTCTACAATTGCTTTTTCACTAAGCCTTGAAATAGATGATCAAATTCAATTATGTAACAAACAAATCTAGGGTAATTACCACTGCTGATGCTTCTCCCTCATACTTTTACATTTTATTTATAATAAACTTTATTTTTAGAGAAGGTTTAGATTTACAAAAAAATTACTCTGAAAATATAGGGAGTTTCCATATAACTTTCCCCTCATACACACATAGTTTTTCTCCTATTATTAACATCTTACATAGTGTAGTCCATTTGTTAAAATTGTACAAATATTGAAACATTACTACTAACGAAAGTCTATAGTTTACATTACGGTTTACACTTTGTGCTGTACAGTTTTATAGGCTCTGACAAATGTATTGTGTCATTTTTCTGCCATTACAGTATCACACAGATAGAGTGTTACACTCTAACCCCCTGTCAACCACTATCTTTATATCAATGTTACATGTTACTCTGTTAACACAAGATAATAACTACAATAACAATAAATCTACTTTGGTCCATGGTTACACTTCCCCCTTATCTTTGCTCCTTCCTCAGTCTTGAGGGATTTGGGATGATGTCTGTTTTGACTGCTTCAGGCTAACAGGGGACTTAGATATTATGGGACAGAGGGAAGGAATTGTTTTGCTTGCAGTTGTAGATATTCCTTGTTTTGGGGATTGGACTTGTCCATCATCATTGTTTTGTTAGCTGTCCAGGGCAAGCCCAAATAACTGGAGGACAGAAGTTGGCTGCAATTCCACTGGGTTTCAGGGCTCAACCAGCATATGAACCATCCAAAGATTTAAGTCTCTCAGAGTTACATTTAACAGATAGATTGAAAATTATAGGTTCAAATAAAAGGAGTAGGAGAATCATGACTAGGGAAATTATAAATGAGTATGTAGCACTTTGATATTATTTATGAATTCAAAAAATAGATATTGGATTATATTTGTAGACTGCTCTGTTCCTCTGGGCATATTAGATTGTATTAGATTCAGAGGTTTCACTTTTACTTGATTAAATTAAAATTAGGGCTTTGATTTGGCCATATCAGTAAGACTCACAGAGAAAATGACAGGGCAGAGATGAAAGTTGGAGTTTTTGATCTGGAGCCCTGGGAAGTAAACACACAGGAGACATGGCAGAGGCACCGGGAAGAGACAGAGCCTGATAGTCTACAGCTAACCTTGTGAAGAGAACAGAGCAGCTGAGCCTGGAAAGAATCAAGCCCCAGGGAAAGAGACAAAGGCTTATGCCAGCCTATAGCTGAAATAGGAAGAAGCTGGACCCATGGAGCCTTAAGAGGAAGAGGAAGCCTGAATTCTTGCAGAGACTGGCAGCCATCTTGCTCCACCATGTGGCAACAGACTTTGGTGAGGGAAGTAACTTACACTTTATGGCCTTGTGACTGTAAACTTCTTCCCCAAATAAATACCCTTTATAAAAGCCAGCAGATTTCTGGTGCTTTGCACCAGCACCCCTTTAGCTGACTAATACAGAATATAACTATATTATATTATATTGGGGAAATAGATTTTCATATATTCCCAAGTAGGGCCCATCAAGAAGGTGTTGATTTCATGAGGCTGTGTGCCTTGCCTATTCTCCCTCATACTTTTATGCCTGCTTAGATCCCAACTGATCTCTTGAGAGAAAGAATCAAACAAAATCCCAACCAATGTGTCCGGTAGAAAACAATTAGTATATGGTAAGTGCTCCGTAAATGTTTGTTGGTTCAATGCATATCTTATGCTGTTGTTTTTATTGGAAATGCTATTTCAAAGATTACTCTTGAATAGATTTGTCCTAAGCTTGCTTATCATTGAGGGACTGCTATACAAGATTCACATTTCCTCATATCTTTCTCTGTTGACTTCCAACAGCCAACAAGGAGGGTGGGCTGTAGAGAGAACCTAGGACACAGACCTCTGCATTCTGCAGATATGGTCAACTTCTTTGCCTAGTTGAGTTAATTAGCCCAATTCCATCACTATTTCCCTTCACTGAAGGGAGTTGAAGCTGTCATGTCCTAGTGATACCAAGCAATCAGGCTGGAGTTCAGCTTTATTGAAACAGCCAATGGTAAATTTCTTATTCAAGGTCACCAAATGCTCTAAGATGACCAAGGTGAAGCTCCCACAGCAGTTCTTCTTAAACTTTTGTATCTAATGGCAAAGAAGTATAAGCTTGTGTCTCTGGGAGAGACTGAGAGGCAACCCAAAGGGGCTTATGGACAGAAAAACTTTTCCTTATTTCCTTATTTTCTTTTAAAAGTTCATGAAAGTTTGCATTCCAAAACATAATATATCTGTTTGTTATAATACAATAAAATGAAACAAAAGAAACAAAGAAATTTCCTACCCATATTTGGTTAATATTGAATTGAATATTGAATTAATATTGAATAATTTATGGAAAACCCAGCTGAGTTGAAAAGAGCTGACACTCAACATCACATTCAGAACCCATTTGATGTCTCTGCTCTGAGGTGGGGTCACAATATTTTGAGAACTTCAAACTACATAAAAATGACAAAGATGTTTTCACTACCTGATAAGCTACATCCGAGTAATCACTGAGGACAGATTCCTGGAAGGCAGCCACAGAGCTGGTACAATGCCGCATATTCAGCCATGGCTGGTGAAACATTGGTTAGATGTCTCCTACTGAGAGGTTAAACCACTTGGGTCAGATGGTGAACCGAAAAGGTACCTGGTTCATTGGTCATCAGTCAAGGAAATAGTTACCAGAGAACTTTTTCAGAGAAGTAAAATGACTGACACTACTATTCTCTATTTAATCACTAAATCTGGAATATCAACACATGCTCATGAACTAGGTCACAAAAGCCTCATCACCTCCACAATGGTGAACGATTTGTAATCTTCCAAAAAACATCATCATTGTAACATTCTATTTTTAGGCAGTAAAACACACCTCTGGACTGGATTAGATGTTTGTGAGAAGTCATTCTGGAGGATTTCCTAAGAAAGTCAGTGAATGAACATTGAAATCATTCACCAAATCTAGTTTTTAGCCTTTTGTAACGATGCCCCTTGTTTTTGCTTCCAGAGGAAAAAACTGTCAATTTTTAACCCTGAGTTCATAAACACTGATTTATAACTTCTAGGGTTAATAACCATCCTGGTTTGCCTGGGACTAAGGGGTTTCCTGGGCAAAACAGGAAAGTCCAGGCAAGCCAAGACAATTTGGTCATCCTTTGTTAGACCAAGCTCTTCCCTTTTCATTAGAAATTTATCTGAAATTATGAGTCTCCAAGTCATTTCTTTTAAGGATATTTATGTTTCTTGCTATCCCCTTGGGCATATTGAGAATCTGAAGAGGCAGATGGTTAGTTAAGGAGGTCTTGGTGAAAGACAAGTAGCTGCAGGGCTTTGGGCTGCACAGCAGTAATCCAAAACTGTGAATGCTTCTCATTTTCCATCTCCCATTCCCTCCTTGTAGCTGTTCCTAGTTGAAACACTGCTAGTGATAATTCTCTTATTTCTGTGACTGTGTAATCAAAAATAAAAAGGACTAATTTTTTATCAGGTGACATAACTGAGAGCTTCTGCATACCCTGAGGAATCAGACTTTTTAGATCCTTCTTTCAGGTGGGCCAGGTACATTTGTGTAATTCGTTCCCTCTGCAGAATGACTCTCAAAGCAGTAATAATCCCACCCAGTTCCTTCACAATGCAAGAGAACCAAATTACCCTGTCTCTCTCACGACATTAAAGTTTTCTACTCTCCAGTCTTACAAAACTCATACTGTATTTTCCACCATGGAAAAGTGATATTCTTCACATTTTATTTGTACACAGTTATGGCAACACCTTTTGAGGACAAAAATTTCAAAGTTTTCCCTTTAAATTGTTGGTAAAATTCGTGCCCCTGGACATATGTGATGTCCATAAGGGGGCTGGGGTAAGGCATGTGGCAGTGGCTCTCAAGGACAAATGGCTCTTGCTGTCTATTCTGCTATCCTCGAGGTTAGTGATGGAATTAGCAGAACATCCTTTGAAATGGGATACAAAACTGACTGTAATTGGGGCTTGGATTTATGAACTGGGTGTGTATAGTATGTTAGTGGGTCCAGTTAATTAAAAGGCTAAAGTCAAGAGCTGAGAGAGGGTGACCAATTCTGGCTGTTAGTTTCCATAAACATAAAAATTTCAAGTAGGCATGACTTAACCAAGAGAGCTAATTGATTATGTCCTCTCTAGCCTGCAAGGTCCTTGTTTCAGATGTTTATATCCCTTTCAGGTCCTTACCCACTGTCTTATTCTAAGGAGATAATCAATATTAATGATTATCGCTCTGCCAGCAGCCTTAACTTGTACAAATTAATGAAAAGAAATGGGAGCTCTATTGTCCCTGATTTTTGTGTGTGTGCTGTATGTAACTGAGAGAAGGAGGCTACTCTGATATCAACATCCTGGAAATGCATTTATACAAACACAAAAGTTACCTCATTGCTCAGGCTGTCCTTTTACATATATAAAACCAGGGTAAAGATTCATTTAATTACCAAAATGTGAGTAAGAAAAGCACAGCAAGTTAGGAGGGTGAATGTAATAATCTAAGAGAGATCATAGAAACTGGAAATCAAACCACGGCAGAGCCAGTTGGAGGGCAGAGAGACATTTCCTTTATCATGTCAAAATTGGATAGCCAATAAGATTTGGGAGTAAAGAAGAGAAGAGTTCAAGAAGACACCAGAGTTTAATGCAATGCCCAATTAGCCTAAGAACTGCTTTGTTTTTTGCTAAAGAAGATAATTTTGGTTTTAGATATACTTAGTTGGAGGATTTAGTGGGGTACCCAGTTGGCAATATCCAAATGGAAGTTGCAAAATGCAAGCCTATCCTAGACTACCATTTTCAGCCACATCCCCATTTATGAACCAGCTGTTACTCACTATAATGTGTTACCATCAACTCTGTACATTTCCACACTTTCACAAAAAAGCTAATTAAAACTTCTACATAAAAAAAAAAAATGCAAGGCTATGGTTTGACATGGGGCGAGGTTAAAAAATTGTTAGTCAATGAAGGAAATCCTGTTCAGATGGCTCAAGGGCCAGTCACACCCTTATTATTATTATTATTACTGCTTTAATCCTAGAGTTGCTTAGGTACACAATTGTGGGACACAGAGTAGACATCAAAAAAAGGTGCAGTTAACTGTAATGAAAAATTTTCACTGAAATCAGGAACAAGTCAAGGATGCCCATGTAATCATTTATACACAACATTATACTGGATATTCTAGCCAGTGGACAAAAGATTGGGGAAAAAATTAAATATCTATGAATTAGAAAGGAATAAACAAAGCTATAAATTTTTGCAGATGACTACCTCAGAAACACAAAGGCAAATTATTCAATAAAACAGAAGATTAAAATAAAAAGTTAGTTATAACAAGAAGTTAGGAAAAACCACATTTATAATACTACTACTAATACAAGACCTTGAGAACTAAAACTAATAAAAGAATTACAAGACAGTTATGGATAATTTTTTTAAAGCTTTTAAAGAGATATCAAAGTAGACTTAAGGCAAATGGAGAGATCCACAATCCTCATGGATGCTGCTTCTCAGCAAACTGACATAGAAATTTAATGCAATTCTCTTAAAAATCCCAGTAGCATTTGTGATAGAATTTGACAAGCTGATTATGAAATTCCCATGAAAATGCAAAGGGCCAGGAATAATCAAGATATTTCTGAAGAAGAACAGATTTGAGAGACTTGCTCTACCAGTTATAAAGACTTAAAAAGAAGTCTACTTATTATGAAAATGCAGTATTGGCAGTGTTAACCGATGAAACAGAATCAAGAACCCAGTAACACACTGACACATATGAAACCTTAAAATAATACAGAGTTGGTATGGCATATCAGAATTTTAAAAAGGAACTGTACAATAAATGGCACTAAGACAATCGGTATTCTGCATGAAAAAATAAAGGAATATAGAAACTTGCTTCATATCATATAAAAATCCATTTGGATTAAGGACAAAAGTGCAAAGTCAAATTAAAACATCTAGAGGTAGGTTTATTACCTTATTCCTTTTTTGCCTGTGGAACTGCTGAGGAAGCATTGTTAGCCTTTCCTGCCCCTGCTGTTATGTCTAAGTCAGAGCTCTTCATCGGAGGGTTAAGATTTGAAACAACCAATAAGAGTCAAAGGAGCCATTTTGAGAAATGGGGAACAGTCACGGGCTGTGTGGTAATGAGTCATCCAAATTCCAAGCACTCCAGAGGCTCTGGACTTGTCACATGTGCCACTGTGGAGGAAGTGGATGTAGCCATGATTGCAAGGCCACACAAGGTGGGTGGAAGAGTCGTGGAACCGAAGAGGGCTGTCTCAAGAGAAGACTCTCAAAGACCAGGTGCCCACTTAACTGTGAAAAAGATCTCTGTTGGTAGCATTAAAGAGGACACTGAAGAGCATCACCTAAGAGATGATTTTGAGCAGGATGGGAAAAGTGAAGTGATTGAGAGTCTTTGCTTTTATCACTGTTGATGCCCATGACTTTATTCAGAAATACCATACTGTGAATGGCCACAACTGTGACGTAAGGAAAGCCCTCATCTAAGCAAGAGATGGCCAGGACTTCATCCAGCCAAAGTGGTTGAAGAGGCTCTGGAAACTTTGATGGTGTCACAGAGGTGGTTTGGTGGGAATGACAACTTTGGTAGTGAAGGAAACTTCAGCGGTCGAGGTGGCTTTGGTGGCAGCTGAGGTGGTGATGGATATGGTGGCCGTGGGGCTGGTTATAATGGCTTTGGTAATGATGGAAGCAATTTTGGAGGTGGCAGAAGCTACAATGATTTTGGCAATTACAACAATCAGTCTTCAAATTTTGGACCCACGAAGGGAGGAAACTTTGGAGGCAGAAGCTCTGGCCCTTATGGAGATGGAGGCCAATACTTTGCCAAACCACAAAACCAAGGTGGCTCTGGCGGTTCCAGCAGCAGCAGTAGCTATGGCAGTGGCAGAAGGTTTTAATTACTGCCAGGAAACAAAGCTTAACAGGAGAGGAGAGCCAGAGAGGTGACAGGGAAGCTACAGGCTACGGCAGATTTCTGAACTCAGCCAAGCACAGTGGTGGCAGGGCCTCGCTGCTGCAAAGAAGACATGTTTTAGACAATACTCATGTGTATGGGCAGAAAAACTCAAGCACTGTATTTGTGACTAATTGTATAACAGGTTATTTTAGTTTCAATTCTGTGGAAAGTATAAAGCATTTCAACAAAGGGTTTTAATGTAGTTTTTTTTTTTTTTTTTTGCACCCATGCTGTTCATTGCTAAATGTAATAGTCTGATCATGACTCTGAATAAATGTGTATTTTTTAAAAATATGCTGTGTAAAGGTAGGCTACACTAAAGCTATCTTGATAAACTGCCCCAACAATATGAAGTTAGAATTCCTTCAGGGTGATGACAGGTTCCATTCAAAATTCATTTTCAACCTTAAAAGACTGCTTGTGGGCAGAGAAGCCTTTTGTCTTCAGAAATCTTGGTGTAGTTGAACTGGCAGTCACTGTGTTGTGACCTGGAGTTCATCCTTAAAAAGTGTCCCCTAAGCAAAGTTAAAGAATTTTATTTGATTATAAAAATGATTATTGGCAGATCCTATGCAATATATCTAAATTGATTAATGGTACCAGATAAAGTTATAGCTGGGAAATGATGCTTTTTGTATGATCCATTACCATGTGTAATCAATAAGCAATTTGATATCCTCTTGGAAAAAAGCTTCTAGAAAAAGATATTGAAAAACATCTTTATGACCTGGAGATAAAGAGTGATATTTCTTAAAAAGTACACTTGAAAGAAAATGATTGGTAAATGTACTATATTAATTATTTAAATTCCTCAATCAAAAAGCAAGTTAAGGGAAGCAGATATGGCTCGACCAGTTGGGCACCTGCCTACCACATGGGAGTCCTGGGTTTGGGTCCCAGTGCCTCCTAAAGATGAGCAGATGCTGCACCCGTAGCAATGAGCAGGCACCACAAGCCAACAGACACCACTCGCCTCCCATGTGGAAGTTCCCGGGTTCGGTTCCTAGTGCGTCCCGGAAAAGGTGAGCAGACAATAAGCAGACGATGAGAGAGCCATCTGAGGGAAGGGGGGATAAAAACAAGCAAAAAATAAATAAATTTTTTAAAAAAGCAAGTTAAAAGATAAGCTGTAAATATGGCGAAGATATTTTAAATACCCATAATCTTATAAGAATTAATATCCAGAATGTGTATACCTAATCAATAGGAAAACTAGCCCCAAAACAAAAATTACCTCAAGAGAAAAATACTATAAATATTTCTATTTACTCAGGAGGAAAATGGGCAAAAAAAATGAACAGTCAATTCATAGATGAAGGAAAAAAATGATCAATACGTTTATGAAAAGATGTTTAAGCCCCCTCATTAGTAATCAAGGAAATGCAACTTAACCTCCAATGAGAGATCATTTTTTAAACCCATCAAATGGGCAAAAACTAAATAGACTGACAATACCATGGATTGTGAGAACGTGGAAAATAGAATCAGTTATGCACTGATGGACGCATATGAAAAAACAATTTGACATAACCTAGTCAAAATGATGGTGCACAGCCTTTGAGAAGTAACCTTTCAATATCTAGGTGCACTCTCTGGAGAGACACCCTGCCTTGTGTGCTAGAACACATACATTCGTATACTACTAGTCAAAGCAGAACCTATGCCAACAGCCACCAACAAAAGTCTGTATGAAGAGTTATGGTAGAGTCATATACTGGAAGATGCCAGTGTACATGAAAATAAATGAACTACAGCCATATATCAACACAGAGGAAGTTCACATTCAATAGTGAAAAATATTGAAATGCACATGAATATTGGAAATGATTCTATGCATATTGAAAAAAGTGTAAAGTGAAAATTAAGCTCAGGGATACATTGAAATGTGGCAAAGTTGTAAATAAAAGCAAGGAAACGATAAAGACAAAATTCATGCTATTAGTTAGTATCATATGGAGGTGAGGGGTGGGGAGGAGTTGAGGTAAAGCAGGAACTTGGAAACATGCTGTTTGTTTAACTGCGTCTTGGGTGTTATGTCATTGATACTCTTGATGTAATGTATTTCATAATTGTAAAGCATTTTTGAATTCTAATTGGAATGTCCATTCAAACATTAATTAATTTATTCACAATACGTTGTGAGCACATGTCGTGAAAGAGGCACTGGGTTTAGTGTGTGAAAATAGGCCCATCGTCAAGGAGCTCAAATCCTAGCGACAGAATTCCTGCAACTAGGATTCTGAGTGCTGCTCGGTGAAGTGGGATTTTCTTAGGATGTAATGGCCTCCAAGGGCATGAGTGTTTTGCAATTCCTGGAGTTGAGTTTTGTCACAAATCGGAGCTTCCGTTTATTCACTGGAGTCATCCATAGTGCCTAGCGTTACTTGGCTTATAGTAGGTGCTTAATGATATTTGTTGAAATGAGGAAGGCGAGAAGTCAGAGGGAAAGAGGCAAGAGATGGAAGGGGCAAGTGGCATATCCACTGGCAATCAGGGAATTCCTGCGCAGCCGAGAGCTATCCCTACACGACCATCTCCCCCTGCAACAGCTCGGGTTTCCTCTGCCCTTGTGTTGTTTCCCTGCCCTCTCCTTATTTCTCCACCCTGACAACACAATTAATCTCTTCCTGGCAGCTCCCTGGGGCTAATTTAACACATGAGTGGCTTGATCTTTTTCTCCTTTTCTCCTCTCTCTGTCCCCAGAAAGTATTTACTTTTCAAAATCCTACGCTCTTCTTCATCTTACAACACACTTAAAGTTTGCTCAGTGGGCATAGGGTCTTCTTTTCTTTCTTACGCTGTTGGAGCTAATGAACAAATTTAGAAACGAGCCAGAAAGTGCAAATGTTTGACAAGTACAAGACTTGGCTTCATTAACAGTTCCTTAGCACAACCGAATATTTGAAACTTTACGTTTGTATTTGGATCCATTCAATCAAAATATTCAAAATGTGTTTGAGATTTTGTTGGTGCATTAGGACAGAGACGTCTACTCCTTGCGTAAATGTAACCCAGTGACTAAATTGGGATTAGATTATAGATTAGGGCATATGTGCTTGAATGATCAGTCTGGTGGTGACATAACTGTGATGTGAAAACAGGGTTAGAACTACTGAAGGTATTCCAGCCATTTGGAACATAGGTTTCTGTTCTGGCAGATTCTTGACGTCAGGTTCCCATCACCTTGGTTTTACTTGTGTCTACAGCCAAAGAGGGGAGGGCTCAAGCAAGATCCCCCCTCAGAAAGCAACACTTCTAATAGCTTGAATTCATTTGACCCCAAAATACGGTGCTGTCTGCTCTAAGCACTCCGCTTATTGAGAACACATCTTCAGCACTTTAAAATCACTTCCTCTCTCCATTTCCACTTCCTCGCTTTTCAGCTTCGAATAGGAAAGCCGGCAGAACACATTTATTTGCATGAAATTCAGCTGCTCTGCCAGCGGGACCTACCACCTGCTGTCTCCAAGAAATGAAGTTTCCAGGAATATTAACACAGATGTTTAGTTGTTGGTCAATTGGCAATAAAAGATTCAAAAATTTGTTACACTTCTCAGCATTTCTGAATGCAGAGCATTGCCGGGAGTGAGAACTTTCTAAAAGGAGGCGGTCAGTCGTGTTGTAGCGGGAATCACAGCACTGCGCTAGAGGAGGGTCTGCTGGAATATGTCTGAGATCAGGTGGAGATCTTTAAACAAGAACCCACTGCTGCTCTGGAAAATTCATTTTCTTCCTGACCATTTTCTGTCAACAGAGTGAAAGTTAAAAGCATCAAACTCATGCAAAAGCTTTTATGAAAATTAATGTATCAAACAAATGGATCTTTAAAAAGATCCAAGATTGATGCATGCTAATAATATTAGCTTCAATTATATTTAGGCTTTTTCAAATACAGCCCTTGCAAATAGATAAGGGAGGCTGCTTCCATTTCCGCTCCTCATCCTGCTCTCCGTAAGCAGAATGACTCATGGATTAGTCTGAGGCCAAACAGCATCAAGTAAAGATCAACAAAAGAACAGAAGAAAAATGGCACCTCCCCTCTTTCCCTCCCCTTAAGTGCCGACACAGAGGACTCCCAGGAGATGCTGAAACTGGTCAAGATGTTGAATTCTCTCTATCTGGCAATTTCCATTCTGTTATACTTATTGTCTTCCTCTGCCAGTTGTCATTCTCTGTGACCAAGTAAGAATAAATGTTAGCACCATTAGGAGGTTGAAAGAATTACACAGAACATGCCAATTCACAGTGTTGTGTCTGCAACGTGTTTTAGAATACCAAACCCAGTTCACTGTGTTTCAGGATCTTTGGAAAACAGTATTTATAACAGGCGTTGTCACCCCTGTTGGAGACACTTTCTAAAAGTGATAGTGAACTTTTTCTACAAGAGGACCTGTCGCAGTTAATCACAGCCTTCCCTTTGCATACCATAGGTGGTGTCAAGCCGGCCGGGAACACCTGCAGATCAGGAGAAAGAAGGGAGCAATAGTGTGCGGATGCCTGATAAGTTACTGCAGAGTCGTCACCTTTTTTTTTTTTTTTTTTTCTTCCTAGAAGGATTCACTTGTCAGAGGAAATTATGTTGATAACTTTCATGCTGTTGCATTGAGAACAAATTAACACTCCTGGTCACCGAATGCGTTAATCTGTAGTGATGCAAGTCAACTTTCCTGCTGTTCCTTAAGATCCATCTGGGTAATAACAATTTCCACCACTGAGCAAAAGCAACAGGGCGGGCGCTCTGACGGGCCTAGAAACTGACACCTTTGCTCTGTTTTCAATTTCCATTCCCCTCCTGAGATTTTTGGTTGCAGCGTCTCACAGCAGATTATGACATTACTGCAGATTATGACATTACTGCGGATTACGACATCATGATTTTTCGTGATTACATGTGGTGTATGTGGGACTGTTAAAGGGGGATCAGAGATCAAGCGAATGGAAGTTGTAACCCCTAATGAACGGTAAGCCTGCACTTCCCCATCCTGGCAGGCAGCAGGAGTGACACACAGCAATTTAGATGCTGCACACTGGGCTACCATTCTTTCTGTTTTTGTTTTTTTTTTCCTTAATGAATTAGGAGTCAATTCAGTAATAAGTTGGTCTGATGAATTTTAAATCTTGCATCAGCTAATGTAATCAATGGAGTCTGCAAATCATCAAACCTGTTCTTTATGTAACCATACACCCAAGAATTCTTTTTCAGTGATGTCTCTATCATTTTTTGTTTTATGTACAAATCAAAATGACAGCTACATTGACACTGGAAACTCAATCAACAGTTTGGCTAAGAGCCTCTGTCTTTTCAGTTGTTCTATTCATAAATCTGCCATCAGCACCCAGCTAGTAACTGTATATACACAAAAATCAAACTGTACCATCCAGTATATTCCTAGGTAAAAGGAAACTC
>JAQZBX010079108.1:0-14025 GCA_029593785.1 Cabassous unicinctus | reverse complement strand
AGAAAAAAAGAAAAAAATTAAATTTTTTTTTTCCTTTTATCACTGCATTATCTGGTGCCCAGTCTGTACCATGGCACCTTCCGCTCGCATTCCCCAATGTCTCCCAAATTTTCATTTAATTTTCAAAGAAGTTTTAGGTCACAGCAAAGTCCCACACAGAATACTAGAGACTCTCATATATGCAAACTCCTTCCCCTTTCCTCACCCCATATAAAAACCTTTTTTTGTGTGTGGATGATAGCATTGTTATAACTGTTATACTGATAGTGAAACATAGCTACTAAACATTGTCAATGGTTTACAGTATAGTTTACAGTTTAGATGGTACATTTTAATAACTTTTGATGATATTTACCATGTCCTCTGTCCATTACTGTAAAGTAATTAAAAACATTTCTCATGGCCACTAAATACCCCCTGTTTGATCTTTTCTGTTCTGTCCTCGCCATCTCCCTGGGACACATGACACTCCATTGTGTTGACTCATTGGATGACAAGATTCATAGTTACATGCCCCGGGTATTCTAACCTGCCCTTCCTAATCAGGTACCTGTCAACCCTGCACCACCAAACCCAGTAATATCACTACCCACCTGTCCTATCCTTCAATATGCAACTATACTCTATCATTTTACCATAGAATATGTCCATATGAGTGATGGCTCACAACCTACTCTTCTCTTTTTCTCCCTTGTTAACCTATCTTTCAGACAATGGTTCTCAGAGACTGCTCAATTTCTGCAATTCAAATCAGTGAGGCCATATACTATTCATTCTTCACTGCCTGGCTTGCTTCACTAAGCATAAGGTCTTCAAGATTCATCCATGTTATTCCAGGTGTTAGCACTTTATTCCTTCTTACAGCTGAGTAATATTCCATTTTATGTATGTACCACATTTTGTTTATCCATTCATCTGTTGATGGGCACCGGGGCTGATTCCAACTTCAGGCAATTGTGAACAATGCTACTATGAACATTGGTATGCATATATCTGCTCGTGTCTTTGCTTTCAATTCTTCTGGGTATATACCCAGCAGTGGAATCGCTGGATCATATGGAAGATCTATTGTTAGTTTTCTGTGGAACCGCCAAAACTCTCCTCCACAGTGGCTGAACCATTCCACAATCCAACCAGCAGTGGATGAGGGTTCCCAATACTCCACATCCTCTCCAACACTTATAGTTGGCTGTGTTTTTAATGGCTGCCATTCTGATGGGTGTAAGATGGTATCTCATTGCAGTTTTGATTTGCATTTCCCTAATAGCTAGCAATATCGAGCATTTTTTCATGTGCTTTTTAGCCATTTGTATTTCTTCCTTGGAGAAGTGTCTTTTTAGGTCACTTTCCCATTATTTAAATGGGTTGTTTGTCTTTTTATTTTCGAGGTGTAGGATTTCTTTATATATGCAGGATATTAGGCTCCTATCAGATATATGTTTGCCAAATATTTTCTCCCATTAGGTAGGCTGCCTTTTTATTTTCTTAATAACATCCTTTGAGGTGCAGAAGTTTTTAATTTTGAGGAGATCCCATTTATCTATTTTTTTCTCTTGCTCCTCATGCTTTGGGTGTGAAGTTCATGAAATCATTTCCTATTACAATGTCCTGTAGATTGTTCCCTACATTATCTTCCAAGGTCTTTATGATTTGGGCTCTTATATTTAGATCTTTGATCCATCTTGAGTTGATATTTGTATTAGGTGTGAGATGGTATTCTTCTCTCATTCTTTTGGATATGGATATCCAGTTCTCCAAGCACTACTTGTTAAAGAGGCCATTCTTTCCCAACTGAGTGGGCTTGGTGGCCTTGTTGAATATCAAATGACTGTATATGCGAGGAAATATATCAGAACTCTCAATTCAGTTCCATTGTTCAGTATGTCCATCCTTGTGCCAATACCATGCAGTTTTGATCACTGTAGCTTTGTGGTATGTTTTAAAGTCAGGTAATGTGATACCTTCAAATTCATTTTTCTTTTTCAACATGATTTTGGCAATTTGGGGCCTCTTACCTTTCCAAATATATTTTGTAGTTAGTTTTTCCAGTTCCTTAAAAAATACAGTGCTGATTTTTATTGGGATTGCATTATATCTGTAGATTAGTTTGGATAGGATAGACATCTTGATGATGTTTAGTCTTCCTATCCATGAACAGGGAATATTCTTCCATTTATTTTAGTTTTCTTTGATTTCCTTTAACAGTGTTGTTTAGTTTTCTGTATATAAGTCCTTTACATCTTTAGTTAAATTTATTCCTGGGTATTTGATTCTTTTAGTTACTATTGTAAATGGTATTTTATTTTTATTTCCTCCTCAGATTGCTGGGGTTTTTTTGTACAGAAATGCTACTGACTTTTGAGCATTGCTCTTATAGCTGCGGCATTACTGAACTCATTTATAAGTTCTAGAAGCTTTGTTGTAGATTTCTCAGGGCTTTCTACATATAGGATCATTTTGCCTGTAAATAATGAAATTTTTACTTCTTCTTTTCCAATCTGGATGCCTTTTGTATCCTTTTCTTGCCTCAGTGCTTGAGCAAGTACTTCTAAGACAATGTTAAATAGGAGTGGTGATAGTGGGCATCTTTGTATTGTTCCCAACCTCAGAGCGAAGGCTTTTAAGATTTCACCATTGAAGATGATCTTAGCTTTGGGTTTTTCATATATACCCTTTATGATATTCAGAATGTTTCCTTCTATTCCTATCTTTAGCAGTGTTTTTTTTTCAAGAAAGATTGCTGTATTTTGTCAAAAGCTTTTTCTACATCTACAGAGATGATCATGTGATTTTTTTCTTTCAATCTGTTTATGTGGTGTCTTACATTTATTGAATTTCTTATATTGAACCATCCTTGCACACGCAGGATGAAACACACTTGGTTATGGTGTATAATCCTTTTGATATGTTGTTGAATGCGATTGGCAAGTATTTTTTTGAGGATTTTAGCATTTACATTTATTAGAGAAATTGGTCTGTAATTTTCCTTTCTTGTGGTTTCTTTGTTTGGTTTTGGTATTAGGTTAATGTTGGCACTGTAGAATGAGGTAGGCAATATTCCTTCTACTTCTAGTTTTTGGAAGAGCTTAAGCAGAATTGGTGTTAGCTCTTTCTGGAATGATTGGTAGAAGTCAGCTGTGAAGCCATCTGGTCTTCTTATTTGAGAGGTTTTTGATGACTGAGTGTATCTCTTTACTTGTAATTGGACTGTTGAGTTCATCAGTTTCTTCTTTCATCAATGTAGGCTGTTTGTCAGTTTCTAGAAACTTGTCCATTTCCTCTAAATTATCATTCTTGTTGGCATATAATTTTTCAAAGTATCCTCTTATGGTACTCTTTATTTCTGTTGGTTCAATAGTGATATCACCTTGCTTACTCCTTATTTTGTGTATTTGCATCTGTTCTCTCTTTTTCTTTGTTACTCTGGCTTACGGTTTGTCAATTTTATTGATCTTCTCAAAGAACCAGCTTTTGGTTTTGTTTATTTTTTCTAGTGCTTTCTTATTCTCTATTTCATTTAGTTCTCTTCTAATCTTTGTTATTTCCTTCTTTCTACTTCCTTTATGTTTAGTTTGTTGTTGTTTTTCGGATTCCTCCAAGTATGCAGTTAAGTCTTCAATTATAGCTCTTTCTTCTTTTTTAATATATGTATTTACGCCTATGAACTTGCTTCTCAGGACAGCCTTCTCTGCATCACACAGGCTTTGATATGTTGTGTTGTTGTTTTCTTTAGTTTCAAGGTAGTTACTTATTTCTTTTGAGATTTCCTCTTTGACCCACTCTTTGTCTAAGTGTGTGTTGTTTAACTTCCATTTCTTTGTGCCTAATCTGTTTCTCTGGCCCTTAGTGATTTTCAATTACATTCCATTGTGGTCAGAGAAATTACTTTGTATAATATCAATCTTTCTGAATTCATTGAGAGTTGTTCTGTGGCCTAGCATGTTGTCTATCTTGGAGTATGATCCGTGTACATTCTAGAAGAATGTAAATCCTGCTGTATTTTGGTGTGAAGTTCTGTATATGTCTATTAAATCCAGGTCCTCTAATGTATTGTCCAGACCCTTCATTTCTTTATTGATTCTCTGTCTAGATGTTCTGTCTAATGATGATAATGGTATATTAAAGTCCCCCGCTATAGTTGTAGAGGCAGTTATTTCTCCACTTAGTTTTTTCCAGAGTTTGCCTTATGTATTTTGAGGCCCCCTGATTAGGTGCATAAATGTTTATGATTGTTCTCTCTTCTTGAGAGGTTACCCCTTTTACTAATATATAGTGTCCATCTTTGTCTCTTACAATAGTTTTGCAGTTAAAGTCTGTTTTGTCTGATATTAGAATAGCTACTCTTGCCCTTTTTTGCCTAATGTTAGCTTGTAAAATTGTTTTCCAGCCATTCACTTCCAGCCTCCTTGAATCCATGGGTCGAAGGTGGGTGTCTTTTAGTCAGCATATAGATGGATCATATTTCCTTATCCATTCTGCCAATCTTTGTCTCTTGAGTGGTGAATTTAA
Organism: Cabassous unicinctus; assembly: GCA_029593785.1. Lineage (NCBI taxonomy): Eukaryota > Metazoa > Chordata > Mammalia > Cingulata > Chlamyphoridae > Cabassous > Cabassous unicinctus. Next base: position 9,516 of record JAQZBX010079108.1, on the reverse strand, counting down.
TCCATTAACATTCAGTGTTATTACTTGCAATGTATTTCTTACTTCAGCTATATTTTCTTTGGGTTAATGTATGTCATATGTTGTTTTGTTTCTGTTTTTGTCTTTTTAGTTGTTTTTAAACTCTCCTCCAACTCTCTCTCCCTTGTTTTTTCCTTTCAACTTGTAGAACTTCCTTTAGTATTTCTTGAAGTTGCAGGTTTCTTATTGGCATAGTCTCTTAATTTCTGTTTATCTGTGAATATTTTGAACTCTCCATCATTTTTGAATGCCAGTTTTGCTGGATAGAGAATTTGTTGCTAGAAGTTTTTTTCTTTTAGCACTTTGAGCATATCATACCACCATCTTCTTGCCTCCATGGTTTCAGATGATAAATCAGCACTTATTCTTATTGTGCTTCCCTTGTATGTGATGATTCTCTTTTCACTTGCTGCCTTGAGTATTTTCTTTGTCTTGAGCATTGGACATTTTGACAAGTATATGTCTTGGAGTTGGCCTGTTGCGATTTATACTGTTTGGCATGCGTTGGGCTTCCTGGACATGTACATCCATCTCTCTCAATAGGGTTGCGAAGTTTTCAGCCATTATTTGCTTCTACACTCCTTCTGTTCCTTTTCCCTTCTCTTCTCCTTCTGGGATGTCCATAATACGCATGTTTGTGCAATTTGTGTTGCCAGTTAAATACCTGGGTACCTGCTGGATTTTTTCTATCTTTTTGTCTATCTGTTCTACTACCAGTTTGATTTCAGATGTATTGTCTTTCACATCACTATTTTTTTCTTCTGCCTTTTCAAATCTGCTGGTATGTGAATCCAGCGTCTTTTTGATTTCTTGGATTGTGCCATTGATCACCATCATACCCGTTGTCTTTTTGCGTATGTTTACAATTTCTTCAGTATATTCTCCCAGTGTCTTCTTTATATTCTTAATCTCTTCCTTCACTTCATTAAGTTGGTCCATGATATTTGTTTGGAAAGCTTTGATTAGTTGTTCTATGTTCTGCATCTCTTCCTGGTTTTTAGTTTGTTCATTGGACTGGTCCAAGTCTTCCTGTTTCTCAGTGTGGTTTGTAATTTTTTGTTGCCCTCTAGTCCTCATTGTATCTTGATGGGTTTATTCAGTTGATTAGTTTCTCTCTCTGCTCTAGGGTTTTATTTAGCTGGTGGTTGTGTGTGTGTGTGTGTTAAGTTTTTCTTTGACACTTTTTCTTCTTATTTTATTTCCTTGTTTCTTTCTATGTTACTTTAAAGGCAAAAGATAAGGGCCAGAGGAGTCAAAAGATGTGAGAAAGGAGAAGGATAATAGTAATATTGATAAAAGTTAGAAGAAGGGCCAAATAAGACTTAGTGAAATGAATATTTAACTCATGTAGGCAGTGTAGAGTAATAGGAAAAAAAGTGGAGTACCTACAATGGGAAACCAAATAGAGGAATACATATGTAATGATTTAGAAGGCTAGAATGATGAGGAGGGAAAGAAAGAGTGAAGAAAGGGTTGGAAGTAAAAAGTTAATATTAATTAAAAAAGAAGAAAACAGAATAGATAGAATAGAAATTGATACCCTTAAGTTGTGGGTTAATGAAAAAACGTGGTGTGTAAGAACTACAACAGAAAGCAGAAGGCAGAAAAATGAAGGAAGGGAAATAGATATCTTGGGAGGCAAAATCAATATAGTCAGACAATGGGAAATCACTGAAGAAGAAGCACATCAAAGAAGAGCCAAGCTAGCAGCACCTAATTAAATAGAAAAAGAAAAAAAGAAGGAAAAGAGAAGGGGGGGGAGGAAAGAGGAAGGAAAAGCAAGAGACAACAAATAAACAGAGAAAAAACAAACAAACACACAAGCAAGCAGTCAAACAAAGCTAAGGAGTAACAGGGTTCCTTCTAGAGTCCTTGTGGAACCTCTCAGCCTGCTTGTGTTTATCAATTTCTCTGCAGGGTTCTGTCTTCAGGTTTTGAGGCAGATTTTAGTTAATAAACTAAATTAAAAAGAAGAATTCATTTTTTAAAGTGACTGTCTTCTTTTTATTTATTTATTTTTTGGTGAGATAAGGAACCCAAAAGAAGTCCTCTTCTAGACCACCCCCTTCTCCAAGGGGACCCTAGCTAGGCTCGTGGAAACTAATCAAGCACTGCCCACTTCCTTGCCTCCCCAGGGGACCTGAAGCTCTGATGCTTGTCAGTGTAGAGTGATAAAATTGGCTGACTCTGCCCCTTCTGGAGCAAAGCCTCAGAGTCACAGGACTGCTGGGTAAATCAGGTTTTCTCAGTAGATTAGCCTCTCCCCTCAGCATGGCGCTGCTTCAAGCTGGCTTATCTGCTCCCCAAAGCTATGAAGGGGTCCAGGCAGCCAATCCACAGAAGGTAAACCCCTCTCCACCTTCTGTAAGAACTCTCCCTCTCTTGGAGAGCACTCCCTCACACCGTGTTGTCGTGTGGGAGTCGCTGCTTAAACCAGCCTTTTTCCCTGATGGTGGGGCTCAGCCATCTGTGTTAAGCACCACAGGCAGGCTTAAAACTCACGAATCTCTACTGATCAGTCCACGCCATCAATCTGCCTGCAGACAGATGTCCCAAGCTTCTTGCTCTGTGTGCCCACAACACAGACCCCTGGGCAGGACCCTGTCCACAATCGGCGGTCCACAGAGAGCTAGTCAGCAAGTGCCTTCCTAAACTGATGCCTCTTGCCTGTCTCTCGGTGTAAGTTGTTAAAAACAAAAAATAAAAAATTAATTTCACTGTGAGTCATCTGCCCTATGCTTGAAAATGGTAACTCATCCTTGAATTTTACTAAAAGATGTAAAAGATTGAAATAAGTAAATATATGTACCATATGTTTAGGAATAATCAATATAGGAAAGATATCAGTTTTCCCAAAATAATACATATATTGAATAATTTAAAATCAAATAACTGAGAAAAAATTCATGAAATTTTAAAAGCTGATTCCAAAATTCAGAGATAGTTAATATCCAAAATAGGTAAGTTAACTTTCTAAAAATAGCAAAGTGTACATACCCTTGCAGATATTGAATTATATTATAAAATTATGGCATTTAAAGTATTGTTGGAATAAGGAGATTGATAGACCTGAAGGCAGTCAGTAAACATACCCTTAAATATATTGGAATTTATTCTATGTTTAAGTTGACATTTTGAATCATAAGAAATAACAGATTTTTCACATATTAGGACTTTCAATCTCCATATGAGGAAGAAGAAAATAGGAAATTCTGTCTCACCAGTCATAAATATATTCCAGATGGTTGAAAGATACAAATGTATCAGACCAAAAGAAAACATATTAGAGGAGCAATTAGCAGAATGTATTTATAGGTTAGGGTAGAGAAAAAGATTTAAAACACATATAGCAAATTCATAAAGAAAAGTATAATACATTTTAAATTTCTGTGTGACAAAATTCTATATGAACAAAAGTATTTTAAAAAGCAATAGAACACGAGTAACTGTGTGTAACTCCTACAAATCAATAATATAAATATAAGTAACCTAATTTTGCAAAAGAGTAAAATATTGTAATAGGCAATACACAGATAGAAATTCCAATTGTTCAATAAGCATATATAAAAATGCTCAACCTCATTAGGATAAAGGCAATGTAAATTAAACAATGAGTATTTTTATCATACATCATTTTCATGAAAATAAAATGGAAAAGCCTGTCCATATAAAAGTTTCATGATGTTTTATGAAATCAGCATGTTGTCTCTTGAAACTGCCTTATATTCATTATAACATTGTTCAAATTTGGAAAATGGAAATGATCTAAATATCTAACAATAATAGAATGTAAATAATATGTGATAAGTACTTATTATGGAAAATAAGTCAGAAATTTAAATTTTGGCTCTATCTGGTACATCTAACATGAATAAATCACTAAGCTATATTATTGAGTAAAAAACATTGGGCACACAATGATAATCACAATATGATAACCTGTATGTTAAGAAGTTACTCCAAAAAATTTTCATTTAGATTATGTGAATATCTGTGTACTCTTTAATGAATAAGAAAAGATGTGGAAGGAAATATTTCCCTTTGGGGAACAAAGGGAGTGAAGGCCAAAGTGGATTTTACTGTTATACGATATTCTTATTTCTTTTTGAAAGATATCACATTTCAATATTATTTCCGTAAAGTTAATTAAAAACTCATTAAGTTTTAATATGCTGTAAGAATAATACATTATATAATGAATGAAATAAAACAAAATAAAATACAAACTGTTATCCAATGTTACAATTCAGGGAACTGTTACAAAATTTATTCTGTTGCAGTTATCACATTTTTTCTTCAATTACTCTTAGTAAATGCACACATAGATGCTATTCCCTAAGCATTAATTTCCATTGAATTTCCAATTCACATGAATTTCCATTATTTGAGTTCCAGATGCACACAACTCAGCAAATATATTACTGCTCCCTTCCCGGCATGAGTAAATATTTGATATAAAGAAGCAAGAAACATCTACATCTGCACCTACATTTATTATAAAATCCACATCTCTTTTTATTCCTGTATCTGGATTTGATTTTAGTATCAGCATTAAAAAGTGTGAGTCTGCTTATACTGTTTAATTCTGATATTTGGATAAATCCTAAATTTATCTTTTAAATCTAATCACTGTTATTAATGAGAACTCAAATTTATAATTTGTTCTTTTTCGTGGTTCCTTGATTTACTGAACTAACAATGACTCTTATTATAGCTTCAATGGAAGATAACAATAAATTTGTAGCAGGTGAGAGAAGATGTTGAATAATCAAGGAGTGCTAAACAAAAGGTTAAGTGCCTCTGATATGTATGTACTGAATAGAAATGCCATCATATTTAAAGTTTCTGATTACCTGAAATCATCATATTTGTTGCAATAAATTCATGAAGAAAATCCACACTGGACAAAATCCTGAAACGGACATTCAGTACACAAAAGTTCATCCTGTCTTACCCAGACACCTAAAAAGAATAACAATGGGAAAACACACAATCCTTGATTTTCAGGATCACACTGATTTCCTTAGCCTAGGGCTGGTCCTCAACTCCTAAAATATAATTTGAGGTTTTACCCACAATGAAGTGAGGTTATCATTGTGCTTGAAGGAGCTTGAGTTAGACTAAATGGGTTCAAATATACCTATCTGTGAATAAAGTTAGGCAAGTTTCATACATATCTGAGCCTTATTTTTGTCATCTGTAAAACAGTGATAATAACAATACCTACCCCAAGGATTCTTGTGAGAAGTAAATGAAATGATCCATATAAGACACTTGGCTAAAGATTCATGTGTCTAATACATTTTAATAATTTACTAAATTCTAGAACTTTCTTTGTTAATTTTAAAAAGAATTATATTTTGTGAATATTTCACCATTTGTAACTCAAGGGAATCAGAAGGATTAAATTTTGTTCTATGAGGTTAGCTCATTATTTTTTTACCACTAAATATAGATATCTATAACAGTTATAGAGTATTAAATATTTTGAAACTTTTCTCTAGTGAAAATCCCAAAATAACTATCAGGGAGTGGGCTGGATAAAAGGATTTCCCATTTCACAGATAGGAGAATTGAAATAATCTGTGAAGACCTCCAGTAGTCTATAAAAAAGATAATTTCTCTATTATAATTAAGTATAATTGAATTCACCACTTCCAGAAAACAATCATTTTGTTCTCATATTCTATTCATGACATTTCATAGTTTTGTGAGTTTTTTTTTAATTTCAATATCATTTATGAGTTCTACCTTTTTAAAGAAATAACTATTCATTACATAATTTGAACTTCTCCAACTGTGGCTCCTGAAATATCCTTCTGTAACATCACATTCAATTCAAAAGTCAATAATTATTGCAGGAACCTAAGACACAGTAAAAGCAGAAAGGGTGGTCCCGGTCTTGATCTGCCATTGCCTGTTAATCTGATTTAGGAAAAGTCTGTCTTTCTTTATGGATAAAAGGAGGAATTGCGTTGTTCATGAATTCTTCCATATGCAAAAAAACTATTATTTTAAAAGTGTAAGGAATCAGTTTGTGAGGGCTGATGCCCCATGCCTGAAGAGCTCTTTGATCCCTTTACTCTGTAGTTCAGATATTACTGTGGGAACTGCTGCCACAGACTTGGATGCTAAATACAATGAAGATGATCTGATCCTGGGTTAGCAGATGCCAAGTGGTAGCTCTTAATTCCAAAGCAAATTAGGAGTGGCGACTATGGTGGACAGTTTGGTCAAAGCAGTAATCAGAATAGTCTTACTCACAGAGACATATGGCACTGGTTATTTCATGATGGGGTACCTAGAAGTGAAATAGATGGGCATTCTACTAAAATCTTCCTTTATCTGTATAAGCAGAAAAGTTCTAAATAAAGTGAACAAAAATCTAACTTGAATCACAGAGTGTCTTACACCTCAATCAATCCCAATAAACTGAAGAAAGTTTATAGACTCAGAACTCATAAAATGAAGGGAAGTCAAAGTTCCCTTGGGCAAAGACCCTGCTTGCCAAAAATGAATGTTGTTAATCTTTCTCCCAGCCTTCGCCAAAGGGATCTATGGCCTATTTCCAGGATAATATGCATTGGAGAAAAGGAAATGATCAGGTGTTTAAGAAATTACTGGACACTGGCTATGAAGTGGCATTAATTTCAATAGACCCAAAATGTCGCTGTGTTACCACCACCCAGAGTAGGTGCTAATGGAAGTAAGGTGATCAGTGGAGTTTTAGTTCAAGTGCATCTCACAGATGGCCCAATAGCTCCCCAAATCCATTCTGTGGTTATTTCCCCAGTTTCAGAAAGCATAACGGAACACCTTCCAATTCCAGCAACTGGAGTAATCCTCACATTATTTCTCTCATCTGGGGATTGAGGGCTATGATTGTAGAAAAGGCCAAATGGAAGCCACTAGAACTTCCCCTACCTAACAAAATAGTAAACCATAAGCACTAACACATTCCTGGAGGAATTGCAATCATTAGTGATACCATCAAGGACTTGCAAGATGCAGGGGTAGTGATTCCCACCACCCCATTCAACTTTCCTGTTTGGTCTGTGCAGAAAACTTATAGATCTTGGAGGATGTCACTGGATTAATCAGGTGATGACTCCAGCTGCAGCTGCTGTTCCAGATGTGGTTATCAATACTTGAGCAAATTAACACATCCTCGGATACCTAGTATGTAGCTATTGGACTGATAAATACTTTGTTTCAATAACTATTATTAAAATCCAGCAGAAACTGTTTGCTTTCAACTGGGAGGGCCAGCAATTTACCTTCATTCTTGTAACCCAGGCATTTACCAGCTCTCAGGACTTATGGCATAATCTACTCCACAGGGAACTTGATATCACACTTTTCCATTACACTGATAACATTATATTGATTGCACATAGTGAGCAAAAACGTAGCAATTACTATAGACTTATTGGTAAGATATTTGTGTACCAAAGGATGGCAAATAAGACCAACAAAATTTCAGTGAACACAGTGAAATTTCTAGACATTCAGTGGTGCAGGAAATTTTGAGATATCATTGTAATGGCATTAAATAAATAATATTTGTTTCCTCATCATCTTTCCTAGTCATAAATTCTCTTTGAATAACCAACCCAGTTAGCCTTGCTTTAGTAAGCCTAACCAACAGCAACTAGCAAGGCCTGTACCTCCATATGGTTTGGATGATAAGAGCCACCCACCATGTCTCCAAATGGCTCTAGCTTCTTCTGCCCTTCACAGCTTCAAGCAGGACATGTACTTCAATATGGCTTAGATGATAAGAGCTGCCATCAACTTCTCCAAATGACCCTTGCCACTTCTGCTCTTCATGCCAAATAGTTTGTTTAAAGCTGCACTATTTCTCCCCTCTGGGTCACAGGAAAGGTAATAGCCAGAGATGCAAATTCTTCTTCTTTCTCTCCAGATCTCCACTGACCCTCATGGAAGCCTAAGTTAGGAAAACCCTGGACATCTCCACCTCCCTCATTCTCCTTCTCTCTTTCCATGTCTTTAGATCTAACCAAGTTGTCCTTTTATGCATTCTTGGATGTCTGGCTATCTGTTTTTGCATCTCATCACCTAAAGATCTTCCATATAACGTCCAAAATAATTCCTTCTATGGAGAAGGATAAGCTATTGAGTCTGGCAACTCCTATAACTATAAGGGAGGCACAATACTAGTTGACCTTGTTTGGGTTTTAAATGGTGTTTTTCTCATTTGGGTATACTACTCCATTTACTAAGTGAGCCAAAAAGCTACTAGTTTTGAGTCAAGACTGGAACAAAGGAGCTCTGCAATAAGTCCAGGTTTGAAGGCATGCTGTTGTGCCACTTGGGCTGTATGATCCAGAAGATCCAATGAAACTTCGTGTCAAATAGAAATGCTATTTGCAGCCTTTGGCAGGCCCCCATTGAAAAATCATAGTACAGACACTTTGGATTTTGGAGTGAATCCCTGGAACAATTTGAGATAACTATTCTTCTTGGAGAAACAGATTTTGGCCTGCTACTGAGCCTTAAAAGAGACTGAACACTCAACCATGGTTCACCAAATTACCATATGATCTGACCTCTTTATCATGAACTGGGTATTGTCTGACCTACCAAGCCATTAAGTTAGGTATGCACTGCAACAATCCACCATCAAACAGAAATAGTATATACGAGATTTGCCTTAAGCAGGCCCTGATGGCACAAGGTGTTCCAATTGCCCATGGCCCTTACTCTTGCCACATTTTCTTCCCATTCTTAGATTATGTAGTGACTGCTTGCATAGTTCCCTATGACCAGTTAAGTTGACGAGGAAGAGAAATTTTGGACCTGGTTTACAGAAGGTTCACATTAATGTAGGAACCACCCATAAAGGAGAGTGGCAGCACTACAGCAACTTTCTGGGATATCCGTAAATGACAATAGTGAAGGGAAATCCTCTCAGTGAGCAGAATTTCAAGAAATCTGATCATTCATTTTGCTTTGAAGGAGAAATTACTGGAGATGCATTTGCATAATAATTAATGGGTTGTGGTAAATGGTTTGGCTAGCTATTCAAGAATTTAGAAGGAACATGATTGCAAAGTTGATAACAAATAAGTCTGCAGGTGAGATATATAAGTAGACCTTTTTTTCATTGAGAGAAAAATATGAAGATATTTTTATCCCATACGAGAGATCACCAGAGGATGACCTCAACAGAGGGAGGTTTTAATATCATCTGGATGGGATGACCCTTTCTGTGGATACTAGCCAGCCTCTTTCCCAAGCCACTTCTGTCATTGCATAATGGGCTCATGAACAAAGTGACCCTGGAGGTAGGGTTGTAAGTTATGCATGGGCTCAGCAATATGGACTTCCAATCCTGAAGCCCCATTAGACTACAGGAACTGATGAGTGACCAGTCTCCCAGCTTCAGAGACCAACGTTGAGACTCTGGTATTATACCATTCCCCAAGGGGATCAACCTGATACATGATGGTAGGTTAATTACATTGGACCACTTCC
>JAQZBX010079107.1:0-14025 GCA_029593785.1 Cabassous unicinctus | reverse complement strand
TCATGAATTCTGTCAGTGTAATTTATCTAACTTTATATTCTTCAAAATTGTCATAGATTTTTTGATCATTGGTTTTCCTATATAAATTTTAGGAATAAATATTTTTTTAAAATTATAAAATATTTCCACTCACAATTAAAACTACTGGCAGTTTTATTTATATTTCATTGGATTGAGTAGATAGTAGGGTAAGAATTAATATTTTTAAAAAATGTAAAATTTTCTTAGGTATGAGTTATTTACACCTCTTCATGTTTTAAGTCTTCTTTAAGTTTTCACTACAAGATATTTGAATGTTCATGAATAAATTATGTAATTTTCATTTGATGCATTCTTACATGTTTGATAAGGTTTGATGCTGCATTTAGTATTATTTTTTTTTTACTAATTGTCAAATGTAGTATATAAAAACACAATTAGATTCATTAAGTAATATCAGCACCACTACCAAAGTTACAGAGTTCCAAGGGTTTATCTTGGCACAGATAAATCAAGAAAAATTAAGAAAATCTGTCAGAATCAACTTTGTCTGAACTCTGGATTTGATCAATGATTTATCACAACAAAACTAAGACTGAAGCCAAATTAGATCTTAGGAAAAGAGCTTTTTGACATTTTAGCTTAGATTACCAGGCTACCAGGAAACACTTGGTCTGAAGATGGCAGCCTACATTCTTTGTGGAGGTACCTGATTTTGGAGGGAGAAGAGCAGAACTTCTATTAAATGCCTCACATTTACTATGTTGACCTGTTTGTGGTAATGTTAAAGAATTGATGTAAGGTGTTTGCTTTTGTGTCAACTGAGATCTGTCTGTGCAGATAAGAGCTGTGCACATGACATTCCTTGAAATGATTGAAAAGGTAGTTATGCCACTGTTGCAACCTGAGGGAAGAGAATTATAACAGGAAATTAATAGACTTCTTGAAAGACTGGGAGAGGAATCTGGGGAGAGAGTTACTTTGGGGAATAATGGCATTGTAAAATGTCAGATGTATAACAGAGAATTTGCAAAGATATGTTCATGTGCCAGTGAGGCACATTCTTAGAAAAGATAAGCATGTACCCAAAACCTTCACATCTAACAAATCTATAGGCTCAAACCATAGGAGTTGAGAACTACAGCAGAGTTTTAGGAAGCTTGGCTAAGAATTGAAGGAAAGCCCCAACCTAGAACCAATTTGAAAAGACAAGGAGATCTTGCTCTTTTTCTCTTTTTCTGTGGCTCCATTTTAATGCAAGTTCTCTGTCATGTTACTAGCTGACCACAAATTAAAGGAAAAGAGATTTCAATGACTCACAAAGAAACAAAGGACTGGAAAGCAAAACTGTGAACCCTAATGTAAACTATGGACTTTATTTAATGATATATCTATAATAATATTGTTTCATCAATTATATCACAGTTACCACACTAATTAAAAATGTTAATTACAGGCAAAACAGCATCAGTAGAGGGGAGTAATGAGATCTGTTAATTTTGATTTTTCTATAAACCAACAACTTAACTAAAAAATATTTTGGGGGCAGGTGATATCTTCAAGTTGCACTTAAAGATGCCCTGCTGAAAGTCTCACCTTATAAACAGTGAAAAAAGGCAGAAAAAATTTTTATTAAAACACTGGAAGATGACAGAGCTTAGAGAACAACTCAACAAATGCTGATTTAGAAAAAAAATCCAAAATTGTTTGAGACCATCAGGAAAAATTCACCCCTCTGGGCCCCTCTGCTAATGTAAAAACTGCATGGCAGTTTTTGGGATACACAGCAGTGGTTTGATGGCACAAGTATGTTAAAGGCAAGTCTGTGAGACCTGATTGAACCGTGGTGGCAGTTTGGAAGACTGCACATACAATATGCATCCCTGAAGGCAGACTAAATCATGGGGGTGGCTGTGCGGCCTGCACACATTCCAGTTTGAGTTCTTAGGCCCAAATAGTGCTTCACCTAATGAAAAATTGAGTGACTTTGATAACCAACCTCAAGTGGCTCCATGGAAGACTGACTCAGGGCATATGCCTGGACCCCTGAACTTGGAAATTGCAGGGGCAGAAAAGCCATGAATTAAGGGTATGTGAGCCACAGAGCTGTCACAGTGCTAAAAGCTGGAGTGCAAAGGGAAACCAGGGGGCAGAGAGTGGAGCTGAGCTGCTTGCAGCTCCCAGGGAGGAAAAAAAAAAGTAATTAAAACAAATTGCCTATCCCAGAGGACAAGGAAAGAAGCTGGAAAAAAGAACTGCTTTTATAGGAGGGAAACAGTCATACATACTAAAGAATTATTGAACGCTACCAAACATACCCAGGGAAAATAGTATAAACTGGAATAATAGTTGGATAAGAGCCTCAACACAGAATCAATCTACAAAAAACCTTGGGTAAGAGGTAAAATCTAATGTCCAGAGTTAGGAAATCAAAATAAGCTATACCCAGATATCAACAAAAATTCACAAGACATACAAATAATTTGTCAACCTATTTAGCATATAGTTTCCAGCAAATGAAATATGATTGTGTTGTTTTTATGCTGTTGCTTAATACAATGACTATATCATAGAACTCAAGTTAGTAGCCCCAAATTAGAAATAGGCAATAAGGTTAATTTTTAGGCATTTTGCAACTCACCTCATCAACGTGGGAATGTCTTAAATAACTTATCACTTTCCTGATTAAACTTTTTGCTCATAATTCTCTTTACAGCCTGTTTTATTTGCTTGTTTCTAAACGTATATATAATAGTATTCAAGAAAGGAGAGACTATAGAATAGAACACAGAGGCGATTCTGTCCTGAATTGTGGGGGAGTCGGAGGTTGATTTCATGTCCACAGAAGTGACTGAGATTTACAAAGTCAATTCTCACGATGCTGTGTGAGACACAGGTGGAAAAGCCTTTCCTTGTCCTTCCCTGATTAAAAACTTGAGCACAGTAGAAAATATGCAAATATATGACATGGCAATGAAAGCAAAGCAGGCATCAGCAACCACACTGCGTATACCTAGAATTTTAATTGCTAGCCATATGGTACTTATTTAACTTTCTGAAGAACTACCAATATGTCTTCCACAGTGGCTGCATCATTTTACATCCCCACCAACAATGAATGAGTGTTCCTAATTCTCCACATCTTCTCCAACATTGGTAACATTGCATTTTTTAATAGTAGCCATTTAATGGGTGTGAAAAGGTATCACTGTGTTTTTGATTTGAAATTCCTACTGTGATATTAGTTTCATAGCTAATAAAGCACATACCATACACAATGGTTCATAGTTTCAAGGCTAGAAGTTCAAAATCAAGATGCCACCAATGTGATGTTTATCCCAGTAGACTGGGGCTTTTGGGGGCTGGATACCAGCAATCCTTGTGTTTTCCTGCACAAATCACATGGAAGCCTCTCCTGGTTAATTGGTTTCATCGACTAAAATCTTCTGACTGCTCACTCTGTCTTTCTCTCTCTCTTTGTGACATTCCCTACAAGGCCTTCAGTAAAATGATTAAGAGTCATCCTAATTCAGCTGGTTCACACCTTAACTGAAGTAAACTCATCAACAAGTCCTATTTACAAAGGTTCACATCCACAGGATTGGATTAAGCTTAAGAATGTGTTTTTCTAACGTGCATAGCCCCAAGCCACCACAAATGTTGAGGGGTTTTTTTTTGTTTGTTTGTTTGTTTTTTGCCTTTTGTATATCTTCTTTGGAGAAATGTCTCTTTAAGTCTTTTGTCCATTTTTTAATGAGTTGTTAGTCTGTGGTTGAGTTGAAGGATTTCTTTTTAATTTTTGATATAAAAACCTTATTAGATATGTGATTTTCAAATATTTTATGACATTGCTTAGGTTGTTATTTTATTTTCATGACAAAGTCCTTTGATGCATAAAAATGCTTAATATTGATGAGGCACAATTTATATATATTTTTTATTTTATTGCTTGGACTTTGGTTGTAAAGACTAAGAAATCATTGCCTAATGCAATGTCCTGAAGATGATTCCCTATATTTTCTTATAAGAGCTTTATACTTCTGGTTCTAATATTTAAGTCTTTGATCCATTTTGAGATGATTTTTTGCATATGTTTTGTGATATAGGTCTACCTCCATCCTTTTCAGTGTGTGCATCGTGTTTTCTGAACATTTGTTAAAGTGAATATTATTTTCAAATAGAGTAAACTTGGCAAACTTGGCAAAAATCAGCCATCCATATATGTGAAGGTTGTTTTCATAATTCAAAATTTGTTTCAACTGGTTTATATGTCTGTCCTTCTGCCAGTACCATACTGTATTGTTTACTGTGGTTTTATAATTAATTTGATATTTGGAAGTGTGAGTTCAGCAACTTCTTTTTCAAAAAGACTTTGACTAATTGAGGATCCTTACCATTCCACATAAATTGACAATTGGTTTTTCCATTCCTGCAAGCAAGCTGTTGGAATTTTTCTGGTAGTTGCATTGAATCTTTAAATTGTTTTGAGTAGAAGTGACTTGTTAACACAATTTAGACTCCAATTCATGAACATGGAATATATTTCTATTTATTTTGTCTTTCTTAATTTCTTTTAGCAATATTTTGAAATTTTCTATGTATAAGTTCCTCAAAACTATTGTTAGATTTATTTCTAGATATTTGATTCTTTTAGATGCTATTGTAAATGGATTTTTCTTTATATTTCTTCCATCATGCATTACTGGTGTATAGAAATATTAATGATTTTGCATGTTAATCTTACACCCCTTCAATTTCCTGAAAGTCATTTTATTTTCTCCGGATGCTTTATTGTGGATTTGCAGGATTTTTGATATATAGGATCATGTCTTTTGTAAATAGAGAAAATTTTATTTCTTCCTTTCCAATTGGGATGTTTTATTTCTCTTACCTAATTGCTCTAGGTAGAACTTCTAGTACAATGGCGACTAACAATGGTCACAGTGGATATCCTTGTCTTGTTCCTGATCTTAGAGGTAAATCTTTTGGTCTTTGACCAGTAAGTACGAAGATAGCTATTGGACTTTCATATATGCCCTTTATCATGTTGAGGAAATATCCTATTCCTAGTTTTCAACATGTTTTTATCAAGAAAGGATGCTTCAATTCATCAAATGCCTCTTCTGCATTAATTGAAATGATCATATGTTTGTTAATTGTTTCTTCTGTTAATGTGGTATGTTACATTAATTGCTTTTCTTATTTTGAACCATTCTTGCATACCTGGAATGAATTTCACTTGAACATTGTGTATAATTCCTTTAATATGCTATTGGATTCAGTTTCCTTGCATTTTGTTGAAGATCTTTGCATATATATGCATAAGAGACATTTTTTTTTAATACACTTAGATTATACAAATGTCACATAAAAAATACAGGGGATTCCCATATGCCCTGCTCCCCACACCTCCCAAATTTTCCCACATTAGCAACATCCTTCATTAGTGAGGTACATTCATTGCAATTGCATACATTTAAGTGCATTGTCACTAAGTGTGGATTAAAGTTTACATTGTAGTTTGCAATCTCTCCCACCCAATTCTGTAGTTTATAGCAAGATTTATGATGATCTGTATCTGTTGTTGCAATGTCATTAAGGACAATACCCAAGTCCTGAAAATTCCCCCATATTTCACCTGTTTTTCCTTCTCCCTGCCCTCAGTTCCTCCAGTGGCAACTGCCTCTACATCAATGATATTATTTCTTCCATTACTAGAATCAAAATAAATTTATAGTAGCATACCAGTCAGCTTAATTTAGTCCATTATTCTTTCCCCAATCCTGAGGATTCTGGGATGGTGATGTTCATTCCACCTCTAAATGAGAAGGGGCTGGGATCTCATAGGCCCTATGGATTAGACTTTCTTGCTTGCAATTGTAGACTCTCTTGGTTCCTTGGTATGGCAGTTGTCCATCATCACCTCCCTGTT
Organism: Cabassous unicinctus; assembly: GCA_029593785.1. Lineage (NCBI taxonomy): Eukaryota > Metazoa > Chordata > Mammalia > Cingulata > Chlamyphoridae > Cabassous > Cabassous unicinctus. The sequence continues at coordinate 8,114 of JAQZBX010079107.1, read as the reverse complement.
AGTTATCTTGGGTGAGTCCAATCAACTGGAGGGTAAGTGTTGCAACTACTTCATTGAGATTCAGGGCCTGGCTGGCACATGGACAGCCCAAAGAATTAAGTCTCTTGGATTTACACCTACCAACTCTAGTACTAATTATAGGTTCAAATAGAAGGACAGAAGAGCCATGAGTAGGGAAACCACTACTCAGTCCAACTCGGTCACACTGAGTGTCCTGGTCTAACATCGGAGCATAAATTCCAAAGTAGGGCCCATGGCAAGGCACCAATCTCCTGAACTATCTGCTCTGAATATAGTGTCCAGATGTCTCCAGAGCCCTAAGGAGCCCTACTATTTGGGGTAGTATCCACTTTGGCAGTCAAAGTGATCCTGCTGAGATGTGCATAAGCATAATCTCTGGAATGACCTCCTGACTCACTTTGAAGTCTCTGAACCATATAAACTCATTTGTCTTTACCTTTTCCCTCTTTTGGTCAAGGTTTTTTTCAAGTTGCACATAAGAGATATTGATATGCAATGTTCTTTTCTTGTGGTATTTTTATTTAGCTTTGGTATGAGGGGCATATTGGTCTCATAAAATGAGTTAGTGAGGGTTCCCTATTCTTCCATATTTTGGAAGAGTTTGAGCAGAATGGTGTTAATTCTTTTGGAATGTTTGATAAAATCCCCCTGTGAAGCCATTTTGTACTGAGCTTTTCTGTTTGGGGAGGTTTTTTATTTCTAATTTATTCTCTTTACTAGTTACTTGTGTGCTGAGATTTCTATTTCTTCTTTATAGAAATTTTGTGGGCTTCTTCAAATTGTCCATTTCAACAAATTTATCTAATTTGTTTTCATATAGTTATCCATAATATCCTCTTTTTTAATTAATATATTTTTATTTTTAAAGAAGCTTTAGATTACATATATGTTACATAAAAAATATAAGGGATTCCCATATGCCCCACTCTTTCCCCTTCCCACACTTTCCCACATTTACAATAATCTTCATTAGTGTGGTACAGTTGTTACAATCGATGAACACATGTTGAAGCATTGCTACTAAGCATAGACTACAGTTTACATTAGAGTTTACACTCTGACACACATAATTTTGTAGGTTATGATAAAATATACAAAGGCCTATATCTGTCACTGCAATGTCATGCAGGACAACTCCAATGTCCCTTAATGCTCCCATCTTACACCTATTCTTCCCTCTCCCATTTCTCAGAAGCTCTGGTGGCCACTGCCTTTAAATCAATAACAGTTCTTCCATTGCTAGGATAATAATAAGTCTATAGTAGAATAATAATAAATCTACTTTAGTACAGTATTCATTCCCCAGTCTTGAGGATTTGGGGATGGTGTTGCCCAGTAGCTTCTAATTGAGAGGAGCCTTAGATCCCATGGGGCAGATGGATGGGACTATCTTGTTTGCAGTTGCAGACACTCTCTGATCCTTGGGATTGGCATTATCCATCATTATCTCCTTGTTAGGTGTCGTGGGTGAGTCCAATGAACTGGACAGTAGGTGTTGCAACACGGCTGAAATTTAGGGCTCAACTAGCACATGGACAGACCAAAAATTTAAGTCTCTGGGAAACATTTTTATCAAGTATATAGTGCTAATTATAGGTTCAAATAAAATGGGCAGAAGAGGCATGTGTGGAGAATCTATAAATTAGTCTAACTCTATTACACTGGGGAGCATTCCAAAGTAAGGTCCACTGACAGGGTGCCGAATTCCTGAGCTGTCTGCCCTGCTTATAGTTTCTGGATGTCTCTAGAGCCCTCAGGAGCTCCAGTATTTGAGACACTGTTTACTCTGACAGTCAATGACATCCTGCTAAGACATGTAAAAGTATAACCTCTGGAATGAAACTTTGATTCACTTTGAAATCTCTCAACTGTAAAAACTCATTTGTATTTACCACTTCTTTCTTTCGGTCATGGTATTTTTCCAGATGCATTGCTAGTTGGCATTTGGTAATAATCCCTCAGGAGGCTCATCCCAGGAGTCATGTCCCTTGGGGGGTGGTAGTGCATTTATATGCTGAATTTAGCTTATAGAGAGGCCACATTTGAGCAACAAGGAAGCTTTCTAAAGGTACCTCTTAGGCAGTATATAATACTAGGATAAGTTTCAATTTCACAAAAAAAGGTTCATCAGTATCAAGGGCCTGGCATAACGGTCTGTCTTCTTTCACTAGGAAATTTTCTTGCACTTGGGGGATTCTTGCCATCTTATTAGAAAATTTAGCAGAACTCCCCAGGATGGAATTCAATATTGTTTCATGTATTGTGTGGATCTCTGCCCATTGAGACGATGCCAAGACAATGCCCCACGAACACTAGAATGTTTTCATATGCCTAAGAGACATACTCCAGGGGAACCCCTTCTTATGCATCACCTATCACTGCCAACCCACCCAAGTGATCATCCCCTGACACTGTTGCAAACTTTCTTTGATCTAAAATCTCTCTAAAAATGAAGGCAACAAAATAATCAAATAAAATTAATAAGAAAATCAAATAATTTTTAAAATAACCTATAAAATACAAATTGTTTTAAAAATTGAAATAAAAAATTAGTCATTGTGTCTTTCATCATTGTAATATCTGTTGTCTTGTATATACAGTGACATTTCCTCCATATTTTTCTCCTGTGTCTTATTTTTTTCATTTTACCTTCAAAGAAGCTTTAAGATACAGAAAAGTCAAATAGAGAATATAGGGGATTCCATATATACCCAATGACCTCCCCTTTTTCCCCTCTCCCCTGTTAATAACATTTTACATGTGAATGGTACATTTGTTATAATTGATGTACAAATATTGAGATATTGCTACTAACCATGGTCAATGCTTTACATTATGGTTTACATTTTGGATCATACACTTTTATATGTATTGACAAAATTTGAAGTGGCCTGTGGCAGTTTTATATTATTTATGAATTCCAAAATGAGTTATTGATTATGTTGGTAAACGTGTCTGTTCCTCTGGGTATGATACCCTTTGATTGATTTAAATTCAAAGGCTTTACATTTACTTGAATAAATCAAGATTAGGGCTTTGGCTTGAGTCCCTGGCCCCTTAGTGAGGCATATAAATGGACACTCACTCAACAAGGCAGAAAAGAGAAGATACACCGAAGAAAGAGAGAGCTCCATGGAAACAGCAGAAGAGAGAACTTTAATCCTGGGGCCTGGGAAAGAGCTGAGCAATATGCCTGAAAATTTGAAGCTGTAGAGACCAGAGCCCTGAGCAGCTGAGAAGGTCTGGAAAGAAATGAGCCCTGCATCCTACAGCTGAGATTGGAAGGAGCTGGAACCACAAAGCCTTAAGATGAATGAGGAAGGCTGAACCCTCTCAGACATTGCTCGCCATCTTGCTTCAACACATGGCAAAAGATTTTGGATGAGAAAACAACCTTGAGTTGGACTCCTAGGGTCTTATAACTATAACCTGTCACCTCAAATAAATACCCTTTATAAAAGCAAACAGAATTCTGGTACTTTGTAACAGCACACCTTTTGTTAAAACATGGCCTGTATCCATTATTGCAAGATCATACTGAAAAATTCTAATGCTTTAAAAATGCTCTGACTTCCATTGATTTTATTCTTCCCTACCCCTCCCCTTGTAACCTATGGTAACCACTAAGTTTCAACTTTTGAAGAATCAGATTCATAGTTACTTGTAATAATATTGAGGTCTTGACATATCGGTCTGTTTTCTTTTATTAGGCATTGCCTATGTTCTCAAGGGATTCTTGTCTCTCCATTTGTGAACATAGCAGGAGTCCCCAGGATGAGATTTTAATGTTTTCTTGTTTATTGAGCAGGTCTACAAACACTGATATGACACACTATGACAAGATGACCTCTTACATAATCCATAGAAACCTGCCCCAGGTGGACCCTGTCCCATATACTCCCCACATCCAACACCATACACCAGTAAACCTCCTCTGCCTTATTTGCCAAAAGAACATTCCCAAAATTGTAATTTTAACCACATACCTACAAATCCCCAGAGTTCACCTGCTCCTTCCACCACCTTTCCCTCAATTCCGTGGATAGTCCAACTCAACACCACCCCTAATCTCCCTCACAGACCAGCACCACCTAACCCAATCACATCACTGCAACACTGTCATGATCATTCATTGTACAACTACACCCTTCCAACTTATCATGGATTTTACCCATTTGGGCATCTACTCACCACCCTCTACTCCCTTTCTGTCTCATGTAAACCTATTGGCCAGACTTACGCTTCGTGAGTCTGCTCAATTTGCTTAATTCTTATCAGTGAGGTCATGTAATATTTGTCCTTCAGTGCCTGGCTTACTTCACTCAACATAAGGTCTTCCACATTCATCCATGTTCTCCCGTGTTTTAATACTGCATTCTTTCTTACAGATGGGCAATAGTCCATTGTATGTATATATCACAGTTTACTTACCTATTCCTCTGTTGATAGACATTTGAGTTTGTTCCAACTTTTGGCAATAGTGAATAATGCTGCTATGAACAATGGTATGCATATATCTCTTCGTGTCTCTGCTTTCAATTCTGGGTGTATACCCAGGGCTGGGGCTGCTGGCTCATATGGCAGTTTTACAGTTAGCTTCCTGAGGAATTGCCAAATTGTCCTTCACAATGGCTGTAACTTTCTACTTTCCCACCAGCAGTGGATAAGTGTTCCCATTCTCCACATTCTGGCCAATACCTCTAGTCCTCTGTTTTTTAATAAATGCCAGTCTAATGGGTATAAGATAATATCTCATTGTAGATTTGATTTGCATTTTCCTAGTAGCTAGTGATGTTGAGCATATTTTCATGTGCTTTCTAGGCATTTGTATTTCTTCTTTGAAGAAGTGTCTATTCAAACCTCTTGCACATTTTTCTTGCCTAAAAACTTGAGCAAATACTTCTAACACAATGTTAATTAAGAGCAGTGAAGTGGACATCATTTTCTTGTTCCAGATGTTACAGGGAAAGCTTTTACCATTTCACCATTGAAACACTGATCTATAGACCTATGGGTATTTCATATATACCTTTTATCATGTTGAGGACTTTTCCTTCTATTGCTACCTTTTGAAGTGTTTTTATCAGGAAAGGATATTGAATTTTGTCAAAAGCTTTTTCTGCATCAATGGAGTTGATCATGTATATATTTTTTTCTTTGATCTGTTAATGTGATGTATTACATTGATTTTATTTTCTTATTTTGAACCATCCTTGCATACCAGGGGTGAAAACCAATTGGTCATAATGTGTAATTTATTTGATGTATTGTTGAATATGATTAGCAAGTATTTTGTTAAGGATTTTATCATCTAGTATCATTAGAGAGATTGGTCTATAATTTTTCTTACTTGTGGTATCTTTGTGTGGCTTTAGTATTAGGGTGATGTTGGTAAGGTTCCCTCTACTTCTAATTTTTGGAAGAGTTTAGGCAGGATTGGTGTTAGTTCTTTCCAGAGTGATTGGAAAAATTCACCTGTGAAACCATCTGGTCCTTTGCTCTTCTTAGTTGGGATGTTTTTGGTGACTGATTCAATATCATTACTAGTGATTGTTCCGTTGAGGTCATCAGTTTCTTCTTTCCTCAGTGTAGGCTGCTTGTGTGTTTCTAGAAATTTGTCCATTTCATCTAAGTTATCCATCTTTTTGGCATACAATTTTTCAAAGTATCCTCTTATGGTACTTTTTATTTCAATGGGGTCAGTGGTGATATCCCTTCATCATTTCTTATTTTAATTATTTGCTTCTTTTCTAATTCTCTTTGTTAGTCTAGCTAAGGGTTTGTCAATTTTATTAATCTTCTCAAATAACCAAGTTTTGTTAACTTATTCTAGCGTTTTCTTATTTTCAATTTTATTAACACTGATCTAATCTTTGTTATTTCATTCTTTCTACTTGCTTTGGGATTAATTTGTTGTTCTTTTTACCATTCCTCCAGGTGTGCAGTTAGGTCTTTGATTTTAGCTCTTCTTTTTTAATATAGGTATTTATGACTATAAATCTCCTTCTCAGCACTGTTTTTGCTGCATCACATAGGTTTGAATATGCTGTGTTGTCATTTTCATTTATTTCAAGTTAGATACTGATCTCTTTTGCAATCTCCTCCTTGACCCACTGATGACTAAGACTGTTGTTAAACTTCCATATATTTGTGCCTTATCTGGTCTCTGCCCCTTACTGATTACTAGCTTCATTCCATTGTGGTGAGAGAAATTACTTTTCATAATTTAAATTTTTCTGAATTTGTTGAGAGTTGTTCTGTGGCCTAGCATGTGGTCTATCCTGGAGAATGATTCATGTGTGTTCAAGACGAATGTATATACTGCTATATTTGGGCATAATGTTATGTATATATCTATTAGGTCTACATCCTCTAATATATTATTCAAGGTCTCTGTTTCTTTATTGATCTTCTGTTGTGATGTTCTTTCTAATGATGATGATGGTGTATTAAAGACATCCACTATAATTGTAGAAATATCTGTTTCTTCATTTAGATTTCCAATGTTTGCCTCATATATTTTGAGGTGCTCTGGTTAGTTACATAAGTGTTTATGATTTTACTTTCTTCTTGATAGATTACTCCTTTATTAATATATTGTGTCCTTTTTTGTCTCTTACAATAGATTTGCATTTAAAGTCTATTTTGTCTGATATTAGTATAGCTACCCCTGCTCTTTCTTCGTTATTATTTGCATGTAAAATTGTTTTCCAACCATTCACTTACAAACTCCTTGCGTCCCTGGGTGTAAGGTGAGTTTCTTGTTGACAGTATATAGATGGGCCATTTTCCTTATCCATTCTGCCAATCTTTTTCTCTAGATTGGAGAGTTTAGTCCATTACCATTCAATGTTATTACTTTGAAGGCATTACTTACATTGGCCATTTAAAAATATATATATATATATATATATCACAGGTTGTTTTTATTTCTCTTTTTAGACTTCAGTTATTCTTAAAAATAATCTTAATTCTGACACTATTCTCCAACCCTCTCTCTCCTCCTTTTTCCTTTTCATCCTGCAGTATTTCTTGAAGGGCAGGTTTCTTGTTGACAAGCTTTCTTAATTTCTGTTTACCTATGAATATTTTGTCCTCACCCTCATTTTTGTTTCTTTGTATTTTTCAGCACCTTGACTATGTCATACCACTGTCTTCTTGCCCCTAAGCTTTCGCATGAGAAATCAAAACTTAATCTAATTGAGCTTCCCATGTATTTGATGGATTTCTTTTCTCTTGCTGCTTTCAGTATTCTCTCTTTGTCTTTATTAACATTGGACTTTTTGATAAGTATATGTCTTGGGGTAGGCTTGTTAGGATTTTTACCATTTGGGCTGTGCTGTGCTTCCTGGAAATTTACGTCCACATACCTCAAAAGAGTTGTGAAAATTTCAACCATTATTTCCTCCAATGCTCCTTCTACAAACTTTCCCTTCTCTTCTCCCTCTGGGATGCTTATAATGTGTATGTTTGTGCATTTCAAGTTATCTTTCAAGTCTCTAAATCCCTGCTGAATTTTTTCTATCTTTTTATCTATCTGTTCTACTATCTATCTGATTTCAGATGTACTGTTTTTGACATCACTGATTCTTCTGCCTGTTCAAATCTGCTATGGGCTTCCAGTGCATTTTTTATTTCTTGCATTGTGCCATTCATCAACATCAGATACATTATCTTTTTATGTATGTTTACAATTTCCTCAGTATGTTCTTCCAGTGTCTTCCTAATATTCTTTATCTCTTCCTTCACTTTAAGTTTTTCATGATGTTTGTTCAGACATACCTGATTAGTTGTTCCACATTCTGCATCTTTTCTTGTTTTTTTAGTTTGTTAATTACACTGGGCCATGTCTTCCTGTTTCTTAGTATGGCTTTTAATTTTTTTGTGTGTTAGTGTTTAGGAATCTATTTATCTTGATAGACTTATTAGGTTGGTTAGCTTGTCTTTCTACTCTAGGGTTTTATTTTGTTATTTGTGTGTTTGTGTGGTAAGGTTCCTTTTAGACACTTGGCTCTTCTTGTTCAATATCCTTGCAGATATACCTTTTAAAAAATATATCTGGACCAGAAAAAAAGAGTGAGATAAGAAGAAAA
>JAQZBX010079106.1:0-14026 GCA_029593785.1 Cabassous unicinctus | reverse complement strand
CAGTTACAAAAATGATGCAAACCCCATCCAGAGAACTCCAACATACCCCTAGCCTTCCAGATACCCAGCTCCAACAATTTTAACATTTAATGTTTGCTGTATCAGTCTATCAGTCTCTCTACCCAGCTATCTGTCTGTGGGATGATGTGTGTTTTTGAAGTTCAAATTTTCATTCCAATTAGAAATGAGGACAAGAAAAAACAACAAAAAAGTGAAAAAAATATATTTCTGCCTAATGGGCTGGCTACCATTCACCTCTTTGTTTGTGGCAATATCAAAACTTCTTTATACATGAAATAGGATGCTCCCTAAGGCCTGTGGGGAAGTAATTTTTGTTGTTGTTTGACTTTAAGGTAAGGACAGGGCCGTATTAATTCACCAAGTTCCTCAAGGTATTATAAGTATTTCTTTCTTACACTTTGTCTAAAGTCAGTGATGGCTAGATAAGAAAAGTCTAAATATATCATCAAGATTGCTACAGAATATAGGAAGGTGCTGACTGAGGAGAGAGAAGAGCAAGCAAAGGCCAATGACAGTTGTAGGTAATAATTTATTGGGTAACAATAAGGTACAATTATTTTAAAAATGGTATTTGATGATACTCTTAATAACACTATCGATCTAAAGATAAAAAAAAAAAAGCAGGTCCTAATCTTTAACTCGTGGCCACCAGATAGACATTCATTCATTCAACAAACATTTATGGAACACTTCTGAGCTAGGTACTGAGAGGGCAGGGGCGAATAGCTCAGTTCTTGTCCTGAAGGAGGACATGGCTGAGGGTATGAAACAGATGCGTAGATTACGTGTGACGAATGCAGTGGTTGAGCTTTTCCTAAAGATGTGATGAATGATGCAGACTCAGAGGAGTGGGGACAGCATTCCAGTGTAGGTGCCGACAGAGCAGCATGGGGAAGGAGTTAGCCAGCGTGGGTGAGTGGGAGTGGAAAGGCATTTGGGGGAGAGAGAGAGAGAGAGAGAGGACAGAGAGAGAGACAGAGAGAGAGAGAGAATGTGGTAATTTGGGGAGCAAAGGACCAGAAGAGGGGAGTGTCCAGGATAAGACTGGAAAAGTAGGCAGTCTGGATCAAACATTAAATAATGTTGAAATAATTCCAGTGGCAATAAAAATGGGGCGAGAAAATACAAGTAAAGAATTACACATCACAAATAAAAAGTTCAGCCTGCGAATGGGAAATGTAAACCATGATTTGAAAAACCCTTGGGAAGATCATTGTAAACCAGACTACACGTGGGTCTGAGTGACCTTGACACAAGCACAATAATTCCAAAAGCCCCAAACATTAAATGGCCTCTAAGGCTCCAGATCTCAGATCTGATCTCAAATATGCCATACCCTTATATTTCAAGGGAAACTTGTTTTTCTCCCCTGTGTTTGTCTTCATCCTTGTTCCTTATGTCCTACAGTAGGGCAATGAGGACTAGATGTTCCTGTTTAAGCTTAGGCTTGGTTTGCTCTTTAGATTTCCCACCCTATACTGAGTTACAAGGGTAAACGTGCAGTGTTCTGGGCTGTTTGCTTTGTGGGTAGAGGTGTGGAGAGGCATGTGTAGCTATATTTCTTCCCTGCTCCTTGAATTTTTCCTGATGGTCTTATAGCTACTAGATACCTAAAATTTTGATGATCTCAAATGACTCACCTTTGTAAAAGCATTTTTATTGGCAGTTTCATAAAGAAATAGTGGTATTTACAAAGAAACAAAGAGCTTAACTACTTTACCAATTTTATAGGATGTGGAGCAACTTTTCATACAATGCTGGGCAAATATTTTTAAACATGGAACTGAAATGAAAAAAAAAATACAGCTTCTGAGATTCTCCCCACTCTTGTGTATTTGCTTTGTTGAAAGAGACTTAAGAGCAAAAGAGGAGGTAATATGCACTCAGTCCATTTGCTCCATTGGTTTTCACATATGTTATTTCACAACAATCAGTTGAGGCAGTGAGGCAGGAAGTATTATTACCCCCATTTTATAGATGAGGAAAGCAAAGGCCAGAAAGATTAAATAATTTGTAGAAGAATGCAGAGTTAGTAAGTGAGAGTTGGCATAGATCTTGCCTATCTGATTCTAAAGCTTCAACTTTTCCCACTGCACCAAGTTGCTGCCATTTTGGGCCCCCTTGTGCTCACAGGCCCTATTCTTTCTCGTTTGCAAATAAAAATGCCCTATGTCTCATTGAAGTAAAATATACAAACAGAATGGTACACATATACCATAAGGGTACAGCTTGATGGATTATTTTCCGAGTTGAACACGCCCGTGAATCAGCTCCCAGATCGAGATGTAAAGCATCACCAGCATCCCTCTCCTGCAACCACCCAGTCACAATCCCCAAGCTAAGGGTAAACATAGATTAGTTTTGCATCTTTCTGTAGTTTATATACATTGAGTCATATAGTCTTTTGTTTCTGTCTTCTTTTGCTCAACATTATGTTTGTGAGATCCATTCATAATATTGCATATAATTGAGATTGTTCATTCTTATTGTTTTATAGTATTCTATTGTGTGAAAATACTGCAATTATCAATTATTTTGTTGCTTGATTGTGTAATTTCCTGTTTGGAGCTTGTGGTAGACAGAATAATGGTTCCCCAAAGAGGTTTACATCCTAATCTCCAAAACCTGTAAAAACATTACCTTTTATGGCAGAAAATGACTTTGCATATGTGATTAAGTTAGGGACCTTGAGATGGGGAGATTATCCTGGATTGTCTGGGTGGGTTCACTGTTATAACAAGGGTCCTTGAAAGAGGGAAGCAGAAGGGTAAAAGTCAGAGAGGAGAAGTGATGATGGATGTGGAGGTTGGAGTGATGCATTTTGAGGATGGGTCAAGGGACCAAGATCCAAGGAATGCAGATGGCCACTAAGATTGGAAAAGGCAAGGAAACAGATTCTCCCCTAGAGCCTCCAGAAAGGAACACAGCGCTGCCTATACCTTGGTTTTAGCTCACAGCACTCATTGTCAGACTTCTGACCTCCAGAGCTATAGTAATTTTCCAAATATACCAACATTTACTCCCACCAAAAGTGATGACAGTTGTGGTTACTCTACGTCTTTGCCAACATTTAAAGTTTTTTCTCTTTTCGTGTTTTGAAATACTGGGGTATATAGAGGTATCTTTTTGTGGTTTTAATTTGCATTTCCCTCATGACTAATGAAGATGAGTCTCTTTCATATGTTTTTTGGCCATCTAAATATTCTTTTTTTTTGTGAAGTGTCTGTTCAAGTCTTCTGCCCCCACCCCCACCCCCCTTTTTTTTCCGCCTACGGGTTATCTGTCTGTCCCAAGACTTTTGGCTCTCCTGAAACTGTACTCCATACTTCAGATATGTTCTTCTGAAACTCTATTCCATACTTCAAAACTATCTTTCCATGTTCTTTCCCATTCTCCTAATTGCCATTTCTTGAATACACATCATGAGCTGATTTATACCTAGACATGACTCACTGTTAGAAGTTTATGATTACCTCTTTTAGAACTTTGCATTTTAACAGAGGCTTTTTGGTCTAATTTCTTGACTGTCTCAGCATCTATCATCTATGGGATTGTCTGGCAAGGCTCAGTAACCCCCATTTATAGCCACCTGAGTCTTTCCACCGACAGGCTAATAGACCACACAGACTTTGTTCTCTGTGACCATCTTTGGCTGTTGGCAAAGAATTAGAAAGCTCAATGGATTATGGAGTTCAGCTTTGGTGTGAGAACTGCAAGAAAATCATAAGCCTTCAGTTTATATCCAAGGATGTATTCTTCCTCATGTTGCCTTCCAAAAAGGCAATCTTCATACATATTCTATATTTGTCCTTAAGTACACACATAGCCATTGACAGGTGCATGCTTTTTAATTGATTTTAAATTAACACAGTAAAATTGGTTTTTTTCCCCGGTGTACAGTTCTATGAATTTTAACACATAGATAGATTCATGCAACCACTACCAATTTTAGGATATAGAACTGTTCCATTACCTGAAACAGTTCTCTTGTGCTATCCCTTTAAAATGACACTCTCTCCCCTACCTGTAACTCCTGGCAACTACTGATCTGTTCTCCATCTCTGTAGTTTTGCCTTTTTGAAAATGTCATATAAACAGAATCATACAGTATGTAACCTTTTGAAATTGGCTCCTTTCAGTCAGCATAATGCTTTTGAGATTCATCCAAGTTTTTACATATATTAATAGTTCATTGTTTTTTTATTGTTGAGTAGTATTCCATTGTATCGGTGTTACACACAGTTTTTTATTTACCTGTTGAAAGACATTTGGTTTCTTTCAAGTTTTTGGTAATTATGAATAAAACTGCTATAAACATTTGTGTATAGCTTGTTGTATGAACATAATTTTCATTTCTCTAGGGTCAACACCCAGGAGAGGATTGCTGGCTCATATGGTAAGTGTTTGTTTAACTTTATAAGAAACTGCCAAACTGCATTTGAGAGTGGCTGCACCAATTTTTACTGCCACCACTAGTTATGAGAGTTCCATTTACTCTGTATCCTCATAGGCACTTGGAACTGTTAGTATTTTTTATTTCAGTCATTCTACTAAGTGAGGAGTGGTATCTCATCATGGTTTTAATAAAAATTTTTCTAATGGCTAATGATGTTTTAACATATTTTCATGTGGTTGCCATCTTTATATCCTCTTTGCTGAAATGTCTGTTCAAGTCTTTTGCCCATTTTTAAAAATTGAGTTTTTGTTTTATTGATAAGTTTTGAAAGTTTTTTAAAAAAATGCATTCTGGTTACAAGTCCTTTTTCTGATATATGGCTTGCCAATATGTCCCCCCAGTCTGTACTTTGTCTTTTCATTCTCTTAACAATCTCTTTGACAAAGCAAATATTTAAAAATTTGTTGAAGGCCAATTTATCAATTTTTTCTTTTATGGATTGTGCTTTAGTGTCATTCTTAAGAATCTCCAGGCCCTGAACATTTTCTCCTATGTTTTCTTCCTGAAGATTTATAGATTTATGTTTTACATTTAGAACTCTGATCCATTTCAAGTTAATTTTTGGATAAGGTGTAAGGTTTAGGCTGGAGTTTTTTTTTTTTTTTTTTCCATAGAGATGTCTATTTTTTCCAAGCTCATTTATTGAAAAAAACTTTTTTATTTTTTATTTTTTTACCATGGAATTGTTTTTGTACCTTTGTCAAGACAGACCATATTTGTGGAGGCCTATTTCTGGACTCTCCATTTTATCTCATTATATATATGTCTATCCTTTTGGCAATACCATACTCTATTGATTACTGTGGCTTTATGGTATATTTTAAAATACACACTAAAATTGTGTAGTGTGATTCTTCTAAATGTTTCCTTCTTTTTCAGAACTGTTTTTTTTAATTTATTTTTTTAACTATTTTAGTTCTGTTGCATTTCCATATAAATTTTAAACTCAGCTTTTCTGCATTTCCAAATTCTTGCTGGGATATTGATTGGAATTGAGTTAAATCTATAGGCCAATTTGGGGAGAATTGGCATCTTTATAATGTTAAGTCATTCAATCCATGAACATGATATACCTCTCCATTTATTTATGTTTTCTCTGACTTATTTTATTAGCATCTTGTAGATTCTACCACATAGCTCTTGTACGTTTTTAAAATTTGAATCTTAAGTGTTTTCTTTGCGTGATCATAAATGAGATTTTAAAAATAAATTTGGTTTCCAATTTTACATAGCTAGTATATAGTAATAGGATTGATTGTTGACCTTGCATCCTGTAACCTTGGTAAAGATCATTTATTAGTTTTAGAAAGATTTTGTAGCTTCCCTGAGATTTTAGATAATCATTTATTTTATCATGAATAGGGTCAGATTTATTTCTTCATTTCCAATTTCTATGTCCTTTGTTTCCTTTTCCTGCATTTTTGCACTGGCTAGAACTTCTAGTACAATATTGAATAGAAGTGATAAGAGTGCATATGCTTGCCTTATTCCTGATCAAGTAGGAAAGTATTCAGTTTTTCACCATTACGTATGGCATTATCCAGTTTTTTTTAATAGATACCTGTTATCTGGTTGAAGACATTCCTTTCTGTTTTTAGTTTGTTGAGAGATTTAATCATGAATGGATGTTAAATTTTGTCACATGCATTTTTTTTGCATCAATTGATAGAATCATGTGGGTCTTTTTTTTCTTTCTTTAGGTAGTTAATATTGTAGGTTTTCAATTATTCAACCAGCCTTGCATTGCTAGGATAACCTACACTTGGTCATTCTTTTTATATATTCTGGATTGAATTTGCTAACATTTAGTTTAGGCTTTCTACATCATTATCCATGAAGGTTATTGGCCTGTAATTTGTTTTTTCTCATCACTTTTGTTTGGTTTTGGAGTCAGAGTAATGTTTGGAAATGAACTGGAAAGTGTTCCCTCTATTTTCTGAAAGAGTGTGTAGAGTTGGAGGTTGGTGGAATTCGCCAGTAAAACTGTCTGGGCCTGGGGATTTGTTTTCTGGAGGTTTTTAATTACAAGTTTATTTTCTTTTATAGTTATAAGACTGTTTTAGGCTATATATTTCATCTTGGGTGAGCTTTGATAGTTTGAGGTTTTTGAGCAATTGGTTCCTATGCACATAAGTTTGCAAATTTATGTGCATAGCTGTATGTAGTATTGCCTCATTTTCTTTTTAGTAGTTGTGGAGTCTGTAGTGATGTCCTCCCTTTTGTTCCTGATATTAGTGATTTGTGTCTTCTTTCTTTTTTTTCTTGGTCAGTCTTGGAGGAGGCTTCATTTACTTTCTCTATTAGTTTTCTTTTTCAATTCCATTAATAAACTATTTTTAAAAAATATTTCCTTCCTTTTGTTTTGCTTTCTGTTGCCTTAGTATGGAAGGTCTGATTATGTGTCTGTGATCTTTATTGTTTTATAACATAGGCATTTATTGCTATTATTATAACTTTCTCTCTAAACACTCCTTTAAGTGTATCAGACAAATTTTGATATGTTGTATTTTCATTTTTGTTGTTCAAAAGATTTTCTAATTTTTTTAGTTTTCCTTTAAACTTCCTCTTTAACCCATGACTTATTTAGAAGTATGTTGCTTAATTTCTAAGTGTGTAGAGATTTTGTTGCCATACTTTTATAATTAATTTCTAGTTTAATTTAATTATGATCTGATGCATACTTTGTTCCAATTACCTTACTTTTTAAAATTTTTAAAGGTTTAATGACCCAGGCTATTTTCTATCTTGGTGACTGTTCTGTAAGGACTTGTAAAGAATGTCTTTTCTGCTGCTATTGGATGAAGTTCTTTAAACAACTAGAACCAGTTGATTGATAGTGTTGTTCAGTTTACAACCCCTGATGACTTTCTCTCTACTAATTGTATCTCCTACTGATAAAAGAGTGTTAAAGTCTCCAGGTCTAAGAGTGGATTTGTTTATTTTCCCTTTCAGTTCTGTCAGTTTTGCTTCATGTATTTTGAAGCTCTGATGTTACGTGTATACACATTTAGAATTATGTCTTCTTGGTGAATTAACCCTTTTATCATTATGTGATATTTCTGACGGTTCATGATTTAACTTTATTTTTCCTTCTATATATGGAATAGGAGAAAAATAGGGCTAGAGCATCATGAATTCTTTATTATAGACTTAGTCTTGATTATATTCTACTCTTTCTATAAAATTAATTTGTAAAACTCTTTTAATGTTAATTAAACCAATCTTACCTGCATGGCCATATCTTGAACACAGAAAAGGTAGAAGATCTTGTCACTGAAAACTGTGAGGTCACAGGCCCTTATTAGAGAAAATAGACTTTTCTCTATAACTATAGAGTATGAATTGTCTGTTTTTGAAAGATTTATTTTCAAACTGTGATTTCTGAGTGGATGAAGATTGTTCCCAGAATCGCTCTCCAAGTGTCATCTCTGCTTTGGTTTACCTTCATCTCTGCCTCTGAGAAGACAAGTACAGTTTCTAAGAGAGCAAGGACATCTAAAGAAGATGAATGGAGACAAAAGGAGAATTGTGACAGCAAGTTTTTGAAAGATTTTTCCCTTTCTCCAGCAGTCTTAAGTTATGGTTGCTTGGGCCACTGCACATCTGATAGAATAATGACCTGATGGGATGTGGCAAGTACAACAGTCTCCAGCCTGTTCTACTTAAGTCAAAGCTCAGTAGTGGAAATGACATGGAGCCAGTTATCTCTGGAACAACCTTTCCTTGTTCCCAGTCTGCCTCTGAAGCAGGTACCTGGCTATTTTGGAGAGAAACCTGAGATGCAGCAAGGGGTTAGGAAGTTAAAAGAAAGGAGAAAAGTCTGTGAAACATTTCTCATGCTTCTTCTATCTGTTGAGTTATTATGCTTCAGCTAAAATAATAGATGGTTCCCAGATTGAACACCACCCTGAAATCCATTGTAAGCATTAAACTACCATGGATTAACTTCTTAAGTTGTGTGACTTGACTTTATAGCATCAGTCTAGCCCTTGAATGAATTATGGACTTGTATTCACTCCAGAACAATCTATTACCCACCACATAACAGAAAATGCCATTTATTGCAATTTGTGCAAGCTATAAATCAATACATTTTTACTTAGAGGCATGTAAACTGTGGCTATCCCGCATACTCCTGTGTTTGATAATGGTATATATGTTGCGGGGGGGGGGGTTGGTTTCAGGAAGAAATAGTTAAACATTTTTTAGTCTTCATTTGAGTACTTTGAAAAATTTCTGGAAGAATTAAGAGTGACTACTGTCTTTTTATGTTGCAAAGTGGCATCTCTGCTCAAGTGTGCATCCTGATCTCAAACAGGTACTGACTTGTCTCAAATAATCAACATTTAAGTGTGGTTTCAAATTGGAGGAGTTGATTGTGTGCAGTTGAGTAGGTGGTGAATCCGGCTGCAGAGGTTCCAACCTTGGCTGCACACTGGAATCACCTGAAATGGGGCAGACTTTTGAAAAATATTGATGCCTATGTCAAACCCCAAACTATTACAATAGAAATTTTGGAGTGATACCCAAATATTAGAATTCTTAAAAAGCTATCCAGATAATTTTAATTTGCAACCAGGGTTAATACCCTCTGCTCTACAGAACACCAAATGAAAAGGCAGTCTAGTCCTTGGCTATAATTTTCTCATATCACAAGAGGAGATACACATACTGGGGATCTCAGATACAATAAATCCACACGATGCTGTTTAGAGTATTTCTGTGCACACACTGAGGAGTGAAAGTAGATAAAATTGTGTCTGACACAAAGTAAGTCCCTTATAAATCCTTATTTATAAAATTTATAAAAATTTAAACAACTAATAGAGACCCGATGTGCAAATAAGCACACATCAACTGTGCATAAAATTTTGTCCCCTTGGTTTGGTCCTTCATACAGTGCTTTTCAACCCTTTTTATACCATGGCACACTGAGAAAATGTTATTTGATCTGCACACAGGAGGGGTCAAATATATCTTTGGAAACTGACCTAGCTTCTTATCCTTGCAGGACAGGAAAGTTTACAAGAGTAGCGAGGTATTCCTTAACTAGAATAGTTTCCCTCGAAACTATTTCATTTTACCCACAGCACCAAGGAGACACAGGAAGCCAACAAGATGGCTGCCAGCATCATAAGGCAACAATATGAGCTACAATTTGTCTACTGAATACTATGTGCCATCAACTGTACTGAAGTGCTTCTTGTAGATCAGCTCCTTTTATTGTCCTCACCACTTTGTAAGGTAGGCATATTTATTCCTATATCCCACTTTTCAGATGAGAAACCTGATATCCAAGGAGATGGGTGACTTACCCATACTTCTACTCATCATTTGGTACCACCTCGAGGCACCTCAGCATCTCTATTCTATTCACTCTCCATCTCTAGTCATTCCTTTCTGTCTTTGGAAGGGGTATTCTACCTCCACTTTTAGTTGTCTGGAACCCTCATCCTTTTCATTCATGATTCAAATCTTGCCTCTTTTTTGTGACCTTCCCTGATCATACCATGAATTCCTGTAGCATCTGTAATCTTCCCTGTTGTGCTGGCACTTTCTGTTCCATGTGTTATTAAATTCATGTGTGTGTGTGTGTGTGTTTCATTTTCCCATAGGACCTGTACATACCTGATAGCAGGTCTGAGTCTCATGAATCTGTGTTTCTCCACAGTTTCTCCACAGATACTTTTTTTCCTTATTTTAACCCCGCCCCCCCCACCTTGTTGTTTTGCACTCGCTGCCTGCTCTCTGTGTCCATTTACTGTGTGCTCTCTGTGTCTGCTTGCTTTTTCTTCTCATCTTTTCTTTTGGAGGCACAGGGAACCGATCCTGGGACCTCCAATGTGGGAGAGAGGCACTCAATCTCTTGAGCCACTTCAGCTCCCTGGTTTGTTTTGTCTCTCATTGTTTCTCCTCTTTGTCTCTTTCTGTTGCATCAGCTCTCCGCACAGGCCAGCTCTCCACGTGGGCCCACAAATGCCTTAATCATAATAGGACTCAAAAGATATCTGATGATTAATTGATTTACAAGAGTTTTCAGCATTTTTTTTTCTCCTTGAGGAGTGGGATGGAACAGGGTGTTCATGAGGGGCAGGCAGTGTAGTTAGTGGAAAAGATGACAGTTTGAGGCAAGGTAGAACTGGGTTTGAATTCTGGCTGTTTGCCAGCTGTGTGGCCAAAGGCAAGTCACAGAGATTCTCAGAGCCTCTATTTTCTCATCTGTAAAATGGGCACAAAAGTATTACTTTGCAGAATAATCATGAAGATCTAAGTAATGTACATAAAGTTTCTAGCCCAATACCTGAATCTTGTCCTTAGGAAATGGTAGCTGTTTTATAATTATTATTCTGCACCAAAATTGCCTGTCATGAGAATTTCTTCTAATACTATACCTCTTGCAAGGACAATGACAGAACAGGTTCTACTAAGGTAAGTTATCTTTCTATACTTGTGTTTTTATATCATGGTGAGGAAGGAATATTGGTGAGGCTGGAAGGGGGCAGGTGGCAAAGCTGGTAAGTGAGGGGTGAGTGGGAGGAATAGGGCAGAGGCTGCTAATCACTTAAGCTCTTTGTGCCTCTGGAAACTGAGCAACAGAATGATGATCTCCAACTTCATAGCCTCTGGAAGTTTCTGCTTCCATCTCTGTGAGCATTAGAGAAAAGCCCAGGCCCTTACCGGGAGCTGATGGTGAGAAGCCTGTCAGTGTCTGACCCTCTCTGAGCCCACAGAAATATACCTTCAGATCTGTGGGAGTCTGAATGGCAGAGGGGAGAAAGAAATGAAAAAAAAACTATGCCTGTGCCTTTCTAATTTATGATTAGTAAAAAAAACCACGTGAGGCATGGAGAGGAGGCTCCACAGTGCCAAGGCCACAGAATGAATTGGTGACCAGGATAGGAAGAGCCTCAGCCAGCTATTTACTTTCTACCTGAGCCTGGGAGCTGAGCCCCAGAGTTCCTCAGCATGAGCACAGAGTGGCATTTTCTGTCAGCAGCAGCCCTTGTGTGGGTCATAACTGCAGTCATATTGAATCATGAACTAGATGAGCCACATTAGAGGTTTAGCTACAATATATTTCAAAGTTGAAATACAGGCTGTGGCAGTGGTATCAAAACCTGTAATTTCTGATGCAAATGAACGGCCCCTGGCTACTGGGATAGACAGAGGAATATGTGAGTGAAATAACATGGCAGTTATGTCAAAATTGGAAGTATAACTATATTCCAGAATAGTAAATTATCGTCATGGCCTGCCTGGTGGAGTAACCCATAAGGCAAGAGAATATGTGGGGTGTTTTTTTTGTACCTGGATAAAATTACATTGTCAATTTTGTTTAATCCCTCTTTAAAACCTGAACATTCATTTTTGAAAATATGTGTGGAACATAAGGTGACATTTGAAAAAAACACATAATTTTCAGAGAATACTGATCCCATTAGTTCTTATATTACAGATGCCAATGAATTTAAACTTTTATGGTGTTGCTAACACATGGAAGGCATAAAATGGACTCTCAGCTACCCAGGGTTTTCAACAAAATCCCAAGGAACTTCCTGAGCTTGAGAAAGTGTTTTGTGGGGGCATATCATGGCATTGGGTTTCCCGGATGTAAACTCTTTCCCTGTAAGCAGAGTGGTGAGGGTCATGGGCTTGAGAATCAGAAAGCCCTAGCCTCAAGTCTTAACTCCATTTCTTGTTAGCCAAGTAACCTTATGCAACCTACATAACTGTCTGAGCCTAAAGGGTCTTATCTTCAAAATGGGGATAATAAAACCTTTTTCATAGGGCCTCATAACGATTAAAAATGGTATTAGGGGTAAAGCACTCAGCCCAGTGTCTGATACATAGTTAAGCATTCTAGAAAGGACAGCTGCTATTACTATTACTGCTACTACTACTACTATATAATCTATGTTTGAGATGCATTTTTAAATTCAGCATTTTAGGATTCACTTAGAGGTTAAAGCAAATATAGTGAGTTTAGTGTTTTGCTTACATATTTAACATTTGTACACACTTGAGTAGACTCTGATTGTGAATTGTTTGTGTGTAAAGTGAATTAACTTTCATTTGTTTCAGTTGTCACTTTATTGTAAGATGATAGGCCTAATTACAAATTTAAATTATAGCTTGATCATCTTTAGTCAGGTACCAAATTTCATTAAAAGGAAACTGCTTATTCAAAAGTGATCATGGAATAACTCAAAATGCAGAGCAAGAAGCATGAGAACCATCTTGCTGGCCCAATAGGTTGTTTTATTCTCTTATTATGTCTAATTCAAACTTTTCATTTTTAGTTAAGATACACTGTAACTTCAGTAGAGAGCAATATATTAAAAAAAAAAAGATTTTGTTGCATAGACTGTTTTCCATTTGGTCAGCCAACTCTAGCTGTCTCAATTGGGATAGATGCGTTTACAGAACTGGCTATGCTTGAGCCGTCTTTGCAAGCAGCTTTAGCTCTGCAATGCATGTACCCATTTCTCCTTGTCCTGCTGTGTAGATATGTTCTGCACCAAGTGCTTCTTCACCCAGTTTTTCATGTGATCTTGTTCCTTTCAACTCATCATATTCTGCACAGAGATCTAACAGTCCAGGTGATTTTTTTACCTCCTGTTTACCCTATGCAGTGGTTCCTGGTACGTAACCTCCTAGGTCATAGCAGTGTTATTCCTCTGGACTTTGAAAAGGTAATGGCATTTCTGAACCAACATCTGCTGTGATTTCTTGAAGTCAGTTGCATCCTGGACATGTTTGACAGAAGCCTGATTTGCCTCTTCTAGTTGGGCAACTTGTTGCTCATTGAGTTTATCAGCAAATTGTCCAATAGAGGCACAACGTTTTTTAAATTATATAGACAATCAACCCTACTTTAATAAGGCAGAGAAGACCTCTGAGGAAATCACATATATTTCTTTGGGTAGAAAATATAACATAAGCCCACTTCTGAGCATGTATGGTCCTGTGACAACTGTTTTAGGATAAAAGAACTGGAAGAATTTCTCAGGAAAAAACCCAAGACAAATTTTCCCTCCATATTCAGGAGGAGATGGTAGAGGGGTAAAACTTCTGCCCCGTGTGAAAGAGTCCTCTTGCCTGCCATACTCCTGGACCTAGGAAGGCTGCCTTCTTCAGAGAGGGGGCTTTCTCTCCTCAACTTTTGGGAGGAGTTTTGTTGTTGTTGTTGTTTTTGCTTTTTTTCCTCTCTCAAGAAGAGACACTGAGAACCTAGAGCAGGAGGGTGGCCGCTGGAGAATGTGAGTTAACTTTTTGAGCTCTTCCAAAGATGGCACTTTAAAAAATTTTAGCAAAATAAGCTGTAGGGTCCTTTCCATGTCATAGAAAATACAGGTATATTTCATTTTATGAAATAGAATTGTAACCAAAGGAAAAAAGCATCAGTCAAATTTTATTGCCACGTGTTATATTTTAAACACATTAGATCCCAAATTTAAAGGTCCATAAAGGAATTACTTTTTAAGGAAAGAATGCTTTGTTAGGTACATAGTTACCACCAAATTTATATCTTCAGTTTTCATCATTTAT
>JAQZBX010079105.1:0-14025 GCA_029593785.1 Cabassous unicinctus | reverse complement strand
TGAGAGGCGCTCAAGAGAGATTCAAGCAAGCAGAAATGTAAAGGAATAGAGTGACCAAAATGACATTGGGGGGCTAACATCCCCATGGCAATCAGTGAGTTTAGAATGTAATAGCCTCGCCCACCACCAGCCCAGCCTACGGAGGACAGCCACCCTGAACTCTGTCATGGTGCGCCTGTTTTAGATGTTGTGTGAAAATTCTTTGTGTGATGAGTCACAAACACAGATAGGCAGCCCAGTCAGGAATGCATGAGAGGGCAGCTTTGCTAGATCAAAGGCCCTGGAGGAGGACAGGGGAGAATGAGTGTGGCAGAGGGACCCGGGGCTTCCCTAACCTGGGCTCCTGTGAGGGAGGGTCTGTGGAGGAGGGGGAGAGAAGTGCATGTGGGTCCCGGGCTCTTGCCTTTATTGTGACCCAAGGGAAGGGGTAGGGATTTCCCGCGGATCTGGGGGGTTGGAAGTTTCAGATTATAAAAAGGAAAAGCGGAAGTGCCAAGGGCAGCTTCTGATCATCCAAGCCATCTGGAGACACAGGCCTTGCTAGTGAACTATGCCGTGCAAAAGAGCAAGGGGCTGTTCAGAGAAGAAGTGACAAGGGCCATTGGGAAAAGCTAAGGGCAGCTCTTTTCGTCGAAACCACATGGAAGACAGGCCCTGCTAGTGGCAGTTACACCCAGGCCAGCGCTAACGGCGGTGCTCACTCAAAGGGAAACTCACTATTAAGCCAGGCAGTATGACAAGGCACCAAATATAACTTCATTTATGCCATTACAGTGCTCCTCTTTCCAGATCATTCCTTAAGACCTTGATGGCTAGTATATCCTCTAGACCGTCCTATGGGCCATAATCATCTGGTGTGTTTTCTGGACATACGTAGCATTTCCATTCTGGCATCCCCTCCTCTCTGAGCCTTTCGTTTTCTTCTACCATCTGCTCTGGCAATTCTGGTCATCACTTCGTTTCATGCTTTAAGGAGCGTCTTGGCCTTCAAGTTCTCATATTTTCCTTTTATATTCATTGAGTCTGTCCTCTAAGGTTCAACCTCCCTTCTAAGGAAATATTTTTTCACTCCAATTTAACCAAGCTGTCTTAGGTTCCCCCAGAAACAGACCCTAAAACAAAGTGAATCCAAGTTTATTTGAGAAGTAATCCTAGGAAGCACTAGCAATGGAGTGGAGAGGTGAGGCAGGACTTGAAGGGAGATCACACAGCCTCAATGCACCTCGGCCTCTGTGCACCGAATCCCACTTTGTGTCGCCTTTGTAAATACACTTCAAACATGTCCCACCCAAGAGTGAGAAAGATGGTATGTATGCTCCAAGTCCTGTCCATCATTGGTTGAAAGGTACTCCCAGAGAAATTAATTTCCCAGCACTTTCTACCTGCTCTGCTTCTATAGCCAAAGAAAGTGCTTGGAGAGAGTTGCAGGATCTTGCAGAAACAAGCCATCTATGTAAGAGATTGGTAGGTACTAAGGAGATAGGAGCACCGACAAGGTCTGCTACAGCCTACTGTGCACACTCCTCAGATGGACTCTTGATGAGATTAGGGAGAAGGGCACTCCAGGCAGTGGGGAAGAGGTATAAAGGCCAGGAGCTAGTTCCCACCCTCTGTGTTTGCTTCTCCTGCATGAGCTAGGTTCCAGCAACCTCTTCACATTCAGTCCCCATCCTACCCCGGACCTTTTCTAGATTGTCCTTTTCTACTGCTGCTAGGTCCTGGTACCTTATAGAGATTGTAATACACTGTGCTGCTGAGATGCAACATCATGTTACTTTACAAAGAAAGTCAAAGAAATAGTATGATATGGGAGGAAAACATGAAAAGTGATGAGCCTGCTAATTCTGCAGAGAAAGCCTACAGTTTTCAGAAGAATGTTCTACTATTGTGCTGAAAAGTTTTGAGAACTCCCAGTTGAATTTCATGTTGAAGCTCAATCTCTTTATTATTAATGCCATGTTGACTTTGAATTTTTTTTTTGGCTCATTAAATGATTTTCTAGACTTCTAGAAACATCAAATATTGAAAATCTGCCAGATGCTCTAGCTAGGATCTGCGACTGACAGGTTAGTGGCTGCCTATTGCTGACAACTGCTTTAGAGACACTAAATCAATATAAATTTCAGATTCTTCCTCTCTGGTCAACTTTTAAATGCTGTGTTGGTAAGTATACCAGATTTCTACTCAAAACACTGGCTCCAGGAAGCTCATCTGTATCCACAACTTGAACTATGCCCTATGTGTAAATGGCCTCCAGACCAACGTCTCCACTCCCCGCTTGTCTCATGGCCCCCGGATCTGTATATCCACTTCCAGATAGATGTCTTCTGGTCATCTCAAATTAGTATGTGCAAAATGGAACTCCTCAGCTTCCTCAAAATCTGCTATGATATTTTTAATGACACCATTTTATGATTACTAAAGCTTTTTATGACAAATGAAGAGGAAGGAGAAGAGGTCCTACAATATCATGTCTCAAAGAAAACATGTCTGTTTTGTTTTTATTGGCTTTCGAGAGCCCATAAAAAAACCCAAGTTCAGAACTAATATAGACAGATTTAGGAGTCAGACTTTGGAAATCAAAAGACCCTCCTGAACTCTCTCAGTCCTTTACTTTTCTTGCAAAAAACCCAAAATAAAACAAAATAAAAAACAAACAAAAATACTTGAATCTGAGCGATGAGGAATGTTCATCAGAGCCTTCCTTTTGGGGAACTGTCTGCCTCTAGAGAGAGAACATTCTGGTGCCCTCTCCTGGCTGTCTGTTCAATTCGGGTGAGTCAGCTGAAGAGTCAGGGGTTAACTCTTGGGAAGTCACTCCTCAAGAAGCATGAGGAAGGAGGGCAGACCAACGCACCAGGCCCTTGATATTGATGCTTGTACTTATGAACCTTGTTCTTATGAAATTGAAACTTGGCCTAGTAATATATGTTGCCTAGGAGTTGCCTCCTGAGGGCCTCCTTGTTGCTCGGATGTGGCTCTCTAAGCCAAACTCAGCATATAGATTCACTACCTTCCCCCTAACATGGGACATGACTTCCAGGGATGAGCCTCCCTGATACTGAGGGATTAAAACCAAGCACCAACTAATGATTCATTTGGAGAAAGACGTGGACCAAAAGGGGGAAATAGTAAATGCAAATGAGTTTTTGTGGCTAGGAGATTTCAAGGTGAGTTGGGAGGTCATTCCAGATGTTATACTTATGCATGTCTCAGAAGGATCTCACAGTCTGCCACCGTAAGCAGTGCCTCAGGTAGTGGTGCTCCTGGGGGCTCTGGAGACATCTAGACACTATAGGCAGGGCAGATGATCTCAGGAATTTGGCATATCAGTGGGCCTTACCTTGGAATATATGATAACCCATCTCCCCCAATGTATGAGAGTTAGACTCATTTATAATTTTCCTACACATATTTCTTCTGCTTCATTTATTTGAACTTATAATTAGCACTATACCCATTAAATACATGTCCAAGAGACCTAAATCTCCTGGCTGTTCATATGCCGGGTGAGCCCTGAATCTCAGCAGAGTTGCAGCCAACACCTACTCTCCAGTTCATCATACTCACCCAAGATGGCCAACAAGGATGATAATGGACAACACCCATCCCAAGAAGCAGAGAGTGTCTGCAACTGCAAGCAAGCATGACAGTTCTACCCATCTGCCTGATGGGATCTAAGCCCCCTCTCAATCACAAGCAGAATGGGCATCACCATCCCAAAATCACCAGAGGGGAATGCAACTATGGACTAAAGTAGACTCATTATTATTTTAGTAATGGAATAACTTGTAACATTGATATAAAGTCAGTGGACACCAGAGGTTCTGAGGGTAAGGAAATGGAAGAATAGGTATAGCATGGGGCATTTTTGAGACATTGGAATCGTTCTGTGTAATATTGCAATGACAGATATAAACCATCATACATTTTGTCAAAACCTATAAAATTGTGCAGTGCAAAATGTAAACCATAATGTGAACTATAAACCATGCTTAGTAGCAATGCTTCAATATGTGTTCATCGATTGTAACAAATGTACAACACTAATGAAAGATGTTAATGGGGGAAAGTGTGGGAGGGGAAGGGAGTGGAGTACATGGGAATCCCCTATATTATCGATGTAACATTTATGTCACCTAAATCTCCTTTAAAAATAAAGAAAAAAAAATTTTTTTAAAGAAGCATGAGGAGGAGTAAGAAATTTCACCACTGACCTGTATCTTAACATGCTGGGTATAAATCATCTGTGGAAAATTGGGACCACAGATTAGCAGTCCCGTTCCCATTTTTAGAGGAATGTTTCCCCCAAAATACCCAAGACTACGGTGGTCGTTTAGATGCCCACCACCTCCCACAGACCCAGCGAATGCCCTGAAATGAATCAGAACATTATACTATCCATAAGACCACACTGTTCTCACAGCTTAAATTCAGTCCTTTATTTTATTTCCCATTCTGAATTTTCCTGCCAAATTTCTGCAATGAGATTAATTAACAATATGCATCTATCTACTCCAATAACAAAATTCTTGCAATGCCAAGAGTAAGATACCTAAGTTTAATGTTGACTCTTCCATTATAAAATACCAGAAAAGAATTAAAGTTCAAAGATTAAATTCATTTAAGTTATGATTCAAATAACTTAACATCCAAAATTAAATTTTCTTGCCCTCATGAATTAAAGGACAAAGAATTAAAGTAAAATATCATCATTTAACAAGGTATAAAACATTAAAAGATTAAACAAATTCATTCCAGTTTTTTTAATCTAAGAGGATTGATAAATGGTATTAAGTGCTCCTTTACAGAAAAAAATCAACTGATAAATGTAAAAGGAATGCAAGAATTAGAAAAAAAAAAATCACCATTTTACAATCCCCAGTGAAATAATTGATTCAAGCAAAGACCAATAAATTTGAGCAAATCTATGGCCTGACAGGGATTAAGATAGTAAGAAAGTATCATAATTTCTATCTGGTTCTCCACTTTTCTCTCCAGCTGGTGCCTCCCACTTGCTGAGAGAGGAACCCAGGTGTGCTAGACTGAATTAGGTATCCCAGCACAGGCTGGCTCTTAATCCTAAGCCACATTCCTGTGGGTGTGGCTCCATCCTACTAGGACATCTGGAAGATGCTATTTTTAGTTAAGGTGTGGCCCCGCTGGATGAGGGTGGGCCTCAATCTGGATTGCTGGAGGCTTTACCAAGAGAACTGAGAATTCACATAAGCCCAGAAAGGAGACAAAGAAAAGCCAAGGAACCCCAAGCTTTCCCAGCAGCCGGCTGCAGAATTCTACCAACCCCAGCAGAAAGCGTGGTTTCGCCGACTCCTTGGTTTGGACTTCTGGCCTCTGAAACCGTGAGCCAATAATGCTTGTTGCTGAAGCCCAGCCAGTCTGTGGTGTCCGTGTCCGTGATAGCACCTCTGGCAGACTAAGACACAGGTGATGGGTTCTAAGAAGCCAGGCTCCCTAACCGGGCACAGCAGGGCAGAGAAGGACGATGAAGGGCTCTCAGGGGCCAAGCCGAACAGGGGAACAGACAAAGCAGGGCTTATTGATAGAGTAGAAGCCCATGTATTTGGAAGAAGGAAAGAAGGGAGGGAGGGAGGAGAAAGGGAAGAAGAAAGAAGATTTACACACGTTGGTAAGTCTAAATATTGAAACTGTTAAGTGAATCAGAGCAGGTTAAAAATACAAGTTCATATGATTCAATTCATGCATATTAGAAAAACAGAAAGCAACAATATATAATTTTATGCTTACAAAAACATGCTTATTAAAAATAGTACCAATAAGTAAAAAATATGGGAAGGAAAAGTATAGACTAATTTCAAGTTGTGGTTACATCTGGAAGGGAGAAAGTAAACCCTGAGGGATGAAAAAGCTCTGCTTCAATTTTATTTAATGAAATTTTAAAAAGGAATCTGATGTACTTTTATAATCTGGGTGGTGGATGCATGAATTTCTGTTATACATTCTCTACACATTTGAAATTATTTCATAATTAACTATAAAATAAAAAGCCAGTGTACGAAGACGACGGAAATGCCACGTTTTCTCACTGGTGTAAATCAAGGTCTTCGAGTCAGGACCCCCAAATTGGGGGAGGGGGCAAAAAGTGCCTTTCTGCCTTCTTCCAGCAGCCTCTTGCACCATAAGCCAAGCCTGTGTGTCTCTTTCTCAATCGAGCACCTTCTCCGTCAGAGTCAGTGGAATTTGCAACCAGATTCTGGCATTAGATTTTCCCAAAGTCTTAGTTTTAAGTACGTTGACAGTTTCCCCCCTTTATATGATTTGGTGGTTGTATTAGTCAGCCAAAGGGGTGCTGATGCAAAATACCAGGAATCTGCTGGCTTTTATAAAGGGTATTTATCTGGGGTAGAATCTTACAGTTACCAGGCCATAAAGCATAAGTTACTTCCCTCACCAAACTCTGTGAGGGTTCTGGCTTCCTGGGTTCCTCTCTTCCTGGGGCTTGATTCTCTCCAGGTTCAGCTGCTTGGTCTCTCCACAAGGCCAGCTGTAGACTATCAGGGGAATGGCTCATCTCTTCCCAGTGCCTTCTCTCCTTCCTCACGACCAAGCTCCTCTGCCTGCTTGCTTCCCTGGGATCCAGCATCAAAACTCCAACTCTGTCCTCTGCCATGTCTTTTATCTTTGAGACCCCACCCACCAGGGGGCAAGGCTCAAAGCCCTACTGATGTGGCTCAATCAAAGCCCTCATTATAATTTAATCACGTCCAGAGGAACAGACCAGTTTACAAGCGTAATCCAATATCTATTTTTGGAATTCATAACTATATCAAACTGCCACAGATGGGTATTTTAGGAAGGAATTCAAGGCAACCTACATTAGTAGCTGGTATCCAGGCACCTTTTTGTACTGGAGCCCATGATAATGTTTTAAAAGAATAGGTTTGTGTTAAGGTTCTTAAGATATTGTATGATAAATTATCTGTTTTCTTGTTTGTCTTCCCTAGTAGCCTGTAAGCTCCTCTAAGACAGAAAATATTTTTTATTTATGTTATTTTGTGTCTCTAGCACCTGGCACAGTGCCTGGCATCAATCAAAGCAACACCTGTGTTCAAGAGGGAGTAGAAATTTAGATGTGTAGAGAACGGAAACCTAAGAAGAGCAAAAGCAAAAAAAGACAGCCAAGGAAAAGAATGTTGAGAGAATCTGAATCTTATAATGAACACATTTACTGCAAATTAGGACAATTTTGGCAATATTTTTATTTCTGTATATGAATTAATTATAAGTTTTATTCTATAATGCATGCATGTGTGGAGTTTATACTATCTGATGTGTTTTATTTAGAGTGAGTATACTATGTCCATTCACCTAGTCTTTTCTACCGAAGGCATCCATGGAAATTGGCAAATGTGCAAATCAGGGCTTTTTTTCCTTCCAGAGATCAGCTTCACCAGCACATCACATCATCCCCCACACGCTCCCTTTGTTTCTGCCACATCAGAGCACTCTGTCCTTTAAAGGCCATTCTCAGGCTTTCACATTTTTCCTTATTCGAATTCCAGCTCATTGTTTCATGAAGCTTTCCTAATTAACTCCGGTCAGAAGTAATCACTCCACAGCCCCGAAACCAGTTATTTAACTCTATTTAGGTATTATTTTATTCCACTTTCTTTTACATCAAGATATCTTGATAGACTGGTAACTGTTTGAGGGAAGGGGTCTTTCCACCTTTTGAGTTCTTTATCACCTAGCACAGAGAAGTGTACACCACAGGCACTCAATAAATGTTTTTACAAGTGAATTTACTTAATCACCATACATATTCTATATCTTAGAATGTGAATAACTTGAGCTTTGATGTCTGAACTAAGTTCAAATTCTACCACCTTACTAGCTGAGTGACTTTAAGAAAGAAAAAAATCTTAGGTTAAAGATGGGAATGAAATAGTCCAATTCATGGGATTATTTTGATAATTAAATGAAATACTGTAAGACATTCAACATAGTGTCTGAAAAATAATAAGCATTCTATAAATATTAACTCTTATTGCTGCTGTTGTTTTATGTGCCATAAAAATACAACGAAGCAGGATGAAGGAAAATATAGAAGTGCACATTAGTGACCTAGTTTAGGGTTGATCATTTTAAATACATTGTACATTTTCTTCCGCATTTTAATTACAAGGGTTTCTCTTCAACATGTATTAAAAATGCCTCACCAGTACTCCTCTTGGGGCTCTCATCACCAGGATTCATGCAAAGAGACATTCTACAAGGTAAGACAAACCCAGTCAACTATAAGCGATTAAGTTTCTGCTTCAGAAGGATGCTTATCCAGGGATAGGTCCTCTGAAAAATGACATTGAGTGGGACGGGGGAGCGGACGTAGCTCAGTGGTTTAGTACCTGCCTCCCATGTATGAGGTCCCAGGTTCAGGGGCAGGGCTGAAGTGGACCAAAGACTCTAAGTACCTGGACAATATTGTCACTCCTTTCTAGAAAACAGCATTTTCACACCTCGGTCACTTTACTGTTTGGATGCAAAATTTCCTGTCTAATGAAAGCAGTTAAATATGTGTGTTTAGAAAATTCAAGCTAGAAGAAGATAACACGAGTTGTTGCTTTTATTTTAAAGAACAAAACAAACAAAACACCTGATAAATTAGGGGCCTCCAGTGTCTGAGATCACAAGAAAAATGTAGTCTACTGCAGCTTACAGGTGAAACATGAGTAAACCTTCCTTAAGCAAAGAAGCAAGCGAGGGGAGGAGAGAGATGAGGAAGGGCCAACTGTGTGAAATGAGGTAAGGAAGGATGAGACCGGTGGCCTCAGTGGTCTCCTGGGACAAGCTAGGTCTGAAATTGCAAGTTTAGGAAGCCCAGTCCGATCCTGGCATCTCGATGTGAGAAAGTAGACATTGGCAACTGAGTAACTCTTTGCCTTCATTCCTCAAGGGTGGACTAAGATGTTTCTGTGTCCTATGGGGTTACCTGGTCCTAAGAGGCCATGATTCTTGATCAGGAAAATGCTCTGAATTCCATTGGGATAGCATCAGTTGGCATGTCACCCTCACATCTCTGAATGGGTCTGCTCCACTTGAAGCACTGCAAGCCAACACTGGTCTTCCTCTTGGAAATAAGACGTCTGTTTCCAGCCCCTCTTCTAGTCTTTATGGTCCGCAGGTGCACACCTGCAGAGATTCCCAAGACCAGGCGATACCTGGATCCCTGCATACCCTCTCACACACGGCAGGATAACACACCCACTTCTCAAGAATGCGAGATCCTGATTTAGAGCAGCTTTATTCCCAAATGTACCCCATGACTTGTATCCCCAACTTTTACCCCCACTCCTGTTATCTGGATGAAGTACCACCGTTCCATGTTTCCAATCATGCTCTGCTCCTGAAATTCAGGGTATTACTAAGAAGGATAAGAGATATCCTCAGGGAGCTTTCTACTGCAAAATTTATTATTTTCTACTTGTTAAATTCAGAGTGCAGTACTCTGTGATAAAAATGAATTAAATATGGTTAATGCTTTAAAAAAACAAATGCAGCTTTGTTTCTCCATTGATGTGCGCCTTGAAGAAGATGTGTGTTCGTTTTCTTTTTATAACTCCATGTCCAATGACTGATTTCCAAGAAAATGCCTATTACAAACACCAGGTGGGTCATGGTCCCACTGATGAGATTGGAGTATAAACCAGTCAGAACCCTTCCCATGAAACTTTAGGCAATCACAATACCCACCGCTAATGATGATGAAAGAAAAATATTTTTCTAGAGAAGCAAAAACCATGTATGGAAATGTTTGAATTGCTGTTCAGTAAATACAAACACTTGAGACGAGTCAGCCGTAAACTGCAGAGCTCAAGCATGAGGAGTGGGTGGAAATGACAAGAGGCGGCAGCTGGTTTTCATGTCCTAAGGGTAGACAGTTTGTACATTTTGTGTCTATTGTAAATATTTCTACAATCCACTGAGTCAATGATATCATTTCTGAAAATGAACTGACTTCTAGATATTTAATGGCTCAATTGTAATAGCTATATTTGTCCATTTAATTTATGGAATGATTTATGTAATAGCTATACTTGTCCATTTAATTTCTTTTGATCGTCATCTGAAAGTCTTGTTCACTAGATTTAAACTGCACTCATCGGGTGTAGCAGATTCTCTTACTGTCCCTCATTTCATGCCCACAGCCCCTTCTGATTCTGGCTGCAGTTGAGATGGCCTGGCCCCTACAAGGCGACAGCCCACCTCAGCCCACCTCAAGCATTTCATCTCTCTGCTGGTCTCCATCAAGGCCTTATCAAAGCCAAAGCAGCGTGCTCAGCTCATGCAAACTCCCAGCCCAGGAGCCTGAGGGAATTAGAGGCCCCGGGGCATGCTCAGGGCGCCTGGGAGCTGGATGGGTGTCCCAACCTCCCCTCCTCCTGGGAGCCGTTTGTGTGCTTCTCAGAGGTCCTGGAGCAAGCGTGCCACCGTGGCCACGACTTCAGCAACACGTCATCAGAGTCCCGGCCCTTCCTCCTTGCCTGCTTCATCCTTTGTGCTCCCTCACTCCTGCTTCCTGGGCTCCCCTCCCAATTAAACTACCTGCTCCCGACTTCTAATCTCAGGCTCTGCTTTCAAGAGAACGCAAACCAAAACATTAAGTATCTTAAAATCTGCAGTCAACACCACAGAATTATGTATCTGAATGTGGATAAAAGGGAAAATTTTAGGTGGAATATATGTTGCTAGAATGAAAATTAAAACAAACAAACAAAAAAAAACACCACAGGACTGTACAAGACAAACAGTGAACCCTCATGTAAGGTATGGACAATAGTTAATATACAATTATAATAATACTCTATCATTAATTGAAACAAAGCTACTGCACTAATGCAAAATGTTAAAAATGCGGATATATGGAAAATCTGTATTTTCTGCAGGATCTTTCTGTAAACCTACAATTCTCTTTTAAAAAATCATAAAATCTAGTGAAATCTAGACAACGGAAATCTGCACAGTGAAATGAAGGCAGTGACGGAAAATTCACCATCTGATCATTAAACAAATATCTGTTTAGTACTTGCTTGAGTGCTTAGCACTATTCCAGGAACTGGGGGCACTGCTCCAGGCGCTGCCTTTTAAAAATAGCTATTCATGAGTTAATATTTTGAAGCACTTACGAATGTGCCTGATACATTGTAAATACTATATGTATCTATTCAATAAACAGAAAATAGATATATTAATCCTAAGTATCTGCTGGTTACATCTCAAAGTTTAAACCATCTCTCACCGTTTGCATGAACTGAGATTTTTAAAATTTTATTTTCAACTCACAGGAATTTGCAGAAGGAAGAGAACTAATGAGAAGTATTATCACCACCCGCTAGATGATACCTATGAGGCTTTCTTGCCCATAGTTATTGATATAAAATAGATTTAAGCATGTGTACAGAGATGTATGTGACAAATGTAGGCATCACTGATGAAAAATGGTGCATGGCTGAGGAGCCAGTTTTCATGGAAGAGTTGCCACCTCTTTTACACTATTCTCTATCTGCAGGCTGACCCAATTCCAGGGTAAAAATCCCACCACTTTCCTGGAACAAAATCCCAATGAGGTTCTGAGGGTGGTGGAAAGCCCGTTGTCCCACTGTACTTGGGCAGGACATCTGTGAGCTGCCCCTCGTTGGCAGTCATGAGGGGAAGCAGCAGGACCTGAGCTGTAAGCTGCCTCGCCTCTCAACTGAATCCTTCTACTCATCCTTCCAGAGCAGGGCTTCTTAACCTTTTTTGTTCCACGGACCCCTTTGCCAGTCAAGTGAAAACCACAGACCCCTTCCTAAGTCCACACTATACTGTGTATTATTTAATAAATATATCACACCCGCACCAACACGTCCCCACAAGAAGAAAGTTTTTTTGAATTTCAATTCAAGCTCACAGACCCCTGGTTAAGAAGCCCTGTTCTAGAGCCTAGATCCAGATCAAGATACCCCTCCTTGACAAAGTATAAGAAACACTCCAATTACATTCACCTGTCTTGTTACAACTCTAGGGCACATATTTCCAAAATTTATTTTTTGCTTGTAGTAAAATAACATGAACCCCTAAAACTCTTAAGTGATAGGATGATTATAATCCTTTAAAGGCTGAATGCCCTTGAAGGCAAAAGCACTGTTTAAACATTTTACTTTTTTCCTATCTCAATGGTAGACACCTAAGATGTTTCCAAACGCACCCTGGCGCAGTCCTCTCCTCAGAGAGGCCTGCGGAGCGCTTGGCTCTCAGGCCCTCATTCAATTCATCACTGCCTTGGTCATAAGTCTACGTAATTTTTAATATTTTTCAACTTCCACTACTTTCTAAACATAAAGTAGCAAAACAATGAATATTGAATCAAAGCAAAAAGGTATCAGTTTTACAAATAGGCAACTTCATACTATGTATCTATTTTTTTCTCCATTTCAGCCAATTAAAAATTCCAGGCATTTGAACTCACCTACCTGGATCTGAGAAAACAAGAATTTCCCAATCTTCCTTCAAATGACTGAAATGTTTCCAAACATTTTTGGAAGAAAATAAACAAACAACTGTTAGAAAAGCATATTGGAGCAAGAAAGTGTTATTTTGGGGAAATTATCAAGCCTCACAAATGTTCTTTTGTTTTTGTTTTGTCCTTCAGTCATGTGCAGTGAAAAACCTGAACAACTGTCCTTTCTACATGAACCATGTGTCACGGCTAACAGTGGTGTGGGGGCAGCAATGCTCCCTTTTAGGCAGAAAGTTCCAGCCGGGGAATTCATCTACTCAACACACATAATAATAAAATAGCTAACAGTTACATCATGCTTCCTATGAGCTCTTTACAGGGATTAACTCATTTAAGCCACACAACAAGCCTAAGAGATGACTATGATTTTGTCACCGTTTGTGACGCATCG
Organism: Cabassous unicinctus; assembly: GCA_029593785.1. Lineage (NCBI taxonomy): Eukaryota > Metazoa > Chordata > Mammalia > Cingulata > Chlamyphoridae > Cabassous > Cabassous unicinctus. The sequence continues at coordinate 1,099 of JAQZBX010079105.1, read as the reverse complement.
AGAGGATAAACAACTTGCCCAAAGTCACAAAGCTTCTCAGTGGCCGAGTCAGGCTTCAAACCAGGCTGCCTTTCCTCAGAATCTGTGCCTCGCTAGCTAGGGTTGGTTGCCTCGTGCATCACGCTCTCCTCTGATCTTTTGTGGGCACTGAGGGAAACAGTAGATTCCTATGTGGACAGGTCGCCTTAGGGACAGTTTCCTCTGCTGCATTTACAGCAGCATTACTCCCTTAGAGTTATGAATCAGCCAGTCTTAATTCCACCCTTAGTATGTTCAACAGCTCTCCCTCTTCTAATCCAGCCTTAAGGCTGTACCCAGAGTTGTTTTGGTCAACAAGTCTCATTATTCTGCCCTTGCTTAAAATGTTTGTGCTTGGGTAGCAGATGTGGCTCAAGCAGTTGGGTGCCTGCCTCCCACATGGGAGGTCCCAGGTTAAGTTCTGGTGCCTCCTAAAGAAGATGAGCAGATAATGAGTGGACACGAGGAGCAGACACAACGAGCAGACACAGCGAGCAGACAATGAGCAGACAGACAAGAGAGCCATCTCGGGGTGGAGGAGAAATATTTGTGCTGGTATTCCTTTTCCACCTCCACCCCTACCCATACCCCAGCACAGGGGGACAAAAGGAGAATTTCCCCATCTCTCTTCACTGCCAAATAGAAGAAAGCTTTTATATAATATAGCCCATGATCTGGAGGGGACAAATATTCTTATGGCATAAGAAGGTAAAATTTAAACTGGAAAAATGCAAATATTTTAGGCGGTCCTGCTGAGGCCTTTGTGTTGTGAGATGGGTCTGATTTTGTTTTTAAATTTCACTAGAATGCATATGCCACGAGAACAGTGACTGTGTCAATTTGTTCATTTCTCTACTCATGGAACCTAGAAAATTTTCATGAGCACATGGAAGATGCTCAAAAATATGTTCAATGAATGAATGACCAGGAGGTGGAGGGGGGAGCAAAATGCAACTTGTAGTAGAAGGCCCCTAAGCAGTCCTCCCCACCTGCTGGGCACACCTAGAGGGGATGCTTTTGAATATCTATGACTGACATCCGGGATTTTGCCTTTTCTTTTTTCTTTTCCTTTCTTGTCTTT
>JAQZBX010079104.1:0-14037 GCA_029593785.1 Cabassous unicinctus | reverse complement strand
CCATTATGCCCAACTGACTGCTCAAATGCCACTTGGTGTGCCATTTGTTACCTACCCTCTTCTTGCAAATCGTTTTTTAGAAATTTTGTGTTTATTCTCTTCTTCACACTGCCAAGCTAACCTTCTCCAACATAGGGTTAAGGCAAAGCTGCTTGCAGGTTTGGAAGAGACTGAGTGCATCAGCTGCTTTTCCTGGAGAAAGTTCTGTGTTGGATGGTTGCAACCAAATGCAAGAGTTTCAGGTTTTTCCAGTCATCCATGCGACAGCATTTGAGTGATATGTTAGCTTCCTTTTAGGTGAAAAAGTCCAGAAATGATAATAAGTCTCTTTAGGTACTAAGTACAGAAATGATGGGAGACACAGCAAGAATACTCATGGGACATGGGAGTGCCATCACTTCCACGGCATTCTTTGTCAGGAAGCAGCCTCCCTGGGAACTGGCAGGGCTTCGGAGCCACGTGCCTGGTAAGTTTGCTGTCCAAGAAGGTTCTTTGCTTCCTGGCTTACCACTGAGACTCGGAGGGATACAGAGGCAGAGTAGGCATGGAAAATGTTATATAATATGTATGTTCAGTTTTTAGAAAATGGAAATAAAGGAGTGTCTAATTTGGCATTATAAATTTATTTTTTAAATTAATTATACTGACGGATCTGGATATCTGGGGGTATGTTGGAGCTCTCTGCATGGGTTTTGTATTATTTTTGCAACTGTCCTGTAAATTTATAACTATTTCACACACACAAAATTTTTAAAATATTAAGCGTACCGAGGTTTTCATGACATTCAGACTTTTGTAGCCTTGAAATAACTAGCCTCCCTCCCCCAACCATATTTTTCGTGATTATAAAGATCTGTGGTACGCTTTGTAGCAGGGGTGGGGAATTGTTATTCTAAAATCCAGAGCTGTGCTTCCTCTGTTAAAGAGAATGACTGTGGAAGCAAAATGCTTGGAGAAGTCTTCTGGATGTGAAATGATAGGCCTTAGAGCAGGGTCAGTGGACTGGGTTGCTCAGCCCAGGAAAGGGGAAGGAATTCTTGTTGCGGAGATGGAGGACTCGAAGAAAAGAAAGGTGAGGAGAGAGAAAAAAAGCCTCATGGGGAAGCTGGGACTTGAGTGGAAGAAAAGGTCAAGAACTCTTTTTGAAGAACAGGGATGCCCAATATCCAATTGTTTGCTTTGATGCAGTCATGTAAATTCCTTCACCCTAGCAAGCTTTTGGTGAGTCCATCGCCTATATCTACCGTGTATTCCGTGGGAATGTTTTCTGGAAATCAGGGGAAAAGAGCTAATCCATAACTGGGTCCACAGCAGAGAGTGGAGAACTAGTATTCAGGAGAAGCAGGGAATTGGAGGCCGAGATGCCAAGGAGAAAACAGTCTTTAGTCATTCCTGGGAATAGTGGACTCTCACAAAATGGGGAAAAGGGTTTGTAGACCCTTAGATCTCAAGGGGCAGAGAAAACCCCAACTGGCATCTGGGGTACATTTGTCAAACTCCTGTTTCCCAAGTCTGTCTCTTTTCTTCACCTTTACCACCATCTGTCTTCAGGGAAACTGTGGTAGAAGGAGCAGGAGTTTTGGAGAAAAACTGACCTGAATTTGAAACTGTACTCTGTTTTCATTGCCTAACCCATTTGCGCCACAATTTTCTCAGATGTAAAAAAGCTCTCACAGGACGCAGGGTTATGGAGAGGTTGAAATTACATGACATATCATAGGCATATGGGTTAAGAGCTCAGGTCATGGAATCAGACTGCTTGTTTCAAATCCTGGCTTCACCATTTGTTCACTGTGTGATTTGGGGTAAGTTATTCAACCTTTTCTTATGAAAAAATGGGGCAAATAATAAGATCTATCTCCTAGGGCTGTTGTGGGTATCCAATGAGATAATACAGTATAACATTTAGAATAATGCCTGGCATTACAATTAGTGCCTAATAAGTGTTCACTATTATTGTTGTTGTTATTATTACTATTAAATGTTAAATGACTGGGCATAGCAGGACATTAATTAATGACTTTGCTCTTTCACTTTATAAAAATACAATCTGGGGATTCCTATTCTATTTTTCTCAGAAGAATTAATGAAAGTAAATGAACTGATTACATTACATACATCAGATATGAAGGTTCATAGAAGCTTTAAAAAATTTCTTCACTTTATTCTATATAAAGATTCTTTACCTTCTGGGTAAAGTTAGTGCTTAAAATGCTCTCGATACACAATTTGGAACAAAATGCTATCAGTTCTAAGAAACATGCCCTGTGTTTTTATTTGCACTTTGACAGTCTCCTTGAAATTCTGACCTAATGCAGAATCTTTGAATTGACAGTGTTCCAGCTCTCCCTGAGGGCAGCACACTCTGCTTTGTAATGTTCCTCAGAGTTTCCTCACCGTTCAGTTTGGTTTTCTATTATTGCTTTAGGTTGGCAGCTATCATTTTCTCTTTGTTGATGTAGTATACATCCAACTGCCAGAATTTTTAACACCATATTAAATACTGTTTGTTTATTTTTTTAAATGCAGGTTTTGGAAAACTGAAAAAGTCCCAGACACTTGTCACTGTGGAGCCAAATAGTTTATTGCTCTGACTGTAACTGAACTCTCCTGAGAAGTGGCATAGGCTGGCGAATCTGGATTCAAGTCCTGTGACTTTGGTCTAATCACTCTAATTCTTTGGTTTCCTCGGGTTAAATAGGGTAACTAGCCCATGGTTCTCTTGCGGGGGTGGGGTGGGGGTGAATGAATCATCTATGTAGTCTTGACATAGGCTAAATGCTCAGTAAGTGTTGGTTCTTACTATTAATTTGCTTGGCTACTTTTAATGAATTATTGCAGGTCCCCAACCAAACTGTTTGCTATCCCCAGTTCAGGAAGTTATTAAATCTACTAATCCTGAGTTACCTGGAAGGGTTTAGGGTTGGTAGTTGGCTGTAGGCCCTAGCTCTGAAAACACCCCCTCCCCACCCTTTTCCTTAATCTTGAATTAAAATAGTCCTGGATCTCCTGATAATAGTGTCTTTGCTCCATATTATTTGGCAGCCTTGGCTCTTGTTAGGGATCTGAAGCCCATTCTGGCCAGAGCTGTAGCCAGATTTGAATTCTAGTCTCCTTTCCTCACTTTCTAGTGAGGGATTTGCAGCGAGGCATTTCACTTTGCCAAGCTTCAGTTTTTATAGATTGTGTAAGATTCAGATGACACAACAAATGTGAAATGATTTTCAAATTAGGAAATGTCAGGAAAAAATGCTATTATGTAATGTGTTGATAATGTAGTAATAACAAGTTCACTGATTTTATTCATAGGTGAGTCCTTGGGGCTTATATAGAACCATTTTTTAGACATAATGCTAACCATCTTAGCAACTGATTCTTTTTATTTTACAGTGGTGGTAAAATTTGGGCAAGGGAGTTGATCTAAGAAAGGTTGTAAAATGCTTGTTAGTCAAATGTTGCTAATTATTTGTCACAGTATATGATTTGAAGGCAGAAGATGGAGTGTTCGGGGGGATAATAATCTATGGAGTTAAACTATCCATGTAAATTTGGGGCTTACGGTTGACAAGCTCAGAAATGAATGGAAATACAATTTCCATTCTTTCCAAATGCTCAGTTCTTTTTTAGAATCCTTTACAAACTTATGCATTCGGTACCTCAGTAAACATAGGTAGCAATTAGTAGAGGCTGAGGGAGAAAGTACAAGCTGTTCTCCCTAGTCTAACTGCACTCGGTCACGAAGTGTTTGTAAGTTCAGATACGATGAACAGATGCTCCTTTGCTGGCAACTCCCCTTTTCAACCTCAAGGACCACCACAGCTCAGAACCACCCCTGGTTTTAGGGAACAGCCAAGGACTCAAATTCACTCCCGCAGGCCACCGATCTGTTGCTCTTCTTGCACAATGTCCATCAGCAATTGGAGTATTTTCCTCCTTTTATAATAGAAAAGATTTCTATATAAAAGGTCCATATGCAGAAACAAATTCATTTGCAAGTGCGCCAGAACCTCTGCCAAACTCCAGTCAGAATTTACTCAATTTGCTAAGAGAAACCTGATGCACAGGACTTAAAAACCATAAAGATATTATGAAAGCACTTTTTCTTCAGTTTAAGAAGCATGAATCCAAGAACTATTTAAGATTTCTTCTTGGCTTCCCCTACAATGCTTTCTTTGTGCTACTAATATAGAATTTGTTTTATGATCTCTGGACATTCCAGTGGGTCATGTTTTCTGTCTCTATAGAATGCTAATACCTTGAGGGTGGGAGGCTTGCTTTATTAATCTTATTCTGGTGCTTTGTATATGATGGGTGCTAAAGTGTTTTTGAGTTGAATAAAGGGTAGGGGTGGGGAACATAGGTGTAGAAAAATATTAAAAGAATTTTGCTTTTTGAATATAATGAAAATATTAATTGAATTTTTAGAAATTGCTATTGATTCAATAAAGGTGACTTTATAAAATATAATATTACTGTTTAAAAATGACTTGCATAATTATTTTAATTTTTAAAAATCAAAGATTCATTAGCACCCAGGCAGGATCACTGGCAGTCAGTCCCTTTCTGCTAGTTTTCAAATAGGTGGGGCTTTCTGGGGCAAATATTTAGAGTTTAGTTTAATTGGAATATAAATCTTTATGTAAATTAGCACCCAGCTGCCTGCATTTTATCAAGTATATACCTTTCCTTGAATTTACTGGAAAAAGCTGCTAGTTGTATATCTTAGGTTTTGTTCTTATGCTTGTGTTATTTAGATTTGGGACTTATAGAAATGCTTCTGTTTGTTTGCTTTACGATACCATTTTCCTAAAGAAAAAGGACATTATTTGAGACATAAAGGGTGTGTGTGTGTGTGTGTGTGTGTGTATGTGTGTGTATGTGTGTGTATGATGTATATGTAGAGGAAATACATTTTAAATAAATGAATTAGATTTGGAGTTGCTAACATAACCAGAAGGACTTACAGTCTGGGCACTGTAATTCTTCATCATGTGTGAGCTTGTAAAGAAACTGGGTCCAAGAACATTTAAGGTTAAATAACTTTTCTGGGCATTCAGGGTCTGTCTGCCCTCTGTTGGTGAGATATGAATAAAAACACCCCTGTCCCTCAGAATTAATTACAGGGTTGAAATAAATTGTATTGATTGGGTCTGATATTTGGGGGGAAGTCAGGTATAAATAAGGTAGAAAACGTCATAAAAGCTCAAAATCGAGTAACAATTTTCTCTTAGTCTGGAATTTGTAGTTTAATATACAAAGAAAGATTAGGGGAATGCTAAAGAAAATTGGGCAAATCATGAACAGTTTTTAGTTTCACATTTAGAAGAATATATTTTGATAATTTTGAATTAAACGAGGGACTGGGCAAGTTTATTTTCTCCATATACCTAGTACACTATTTATTTTTACATAAGTATATCTTGATACCAATTACTTCCTAATAGTAAACCCAGTGCTCTAGTTGTTAATGAAACTCAAAATATTTTGAGATTTTTTAAAGGCCACTGTAGAATACCACCAATTTAAGAGTTTCTAATTTAAAATGAAATTATAATATAGCCTTATTGAACAATTAAAGTTCTAATATAACTTTGTGAAACAAAGTTTAATGGAGCCATTAAACAAAACTAATAGTGCAAAATATTAAAAATGGGCACTATTTTGCACTCTTTTCATCTCTTGCATGATACATTCTTTTGCATTTAAAAAATCCATGTATGTGAGAAGTCTTGGAGAAGAACACTTTTTTTTAAATTTTCATTTTGAAATAATTTCAAAATTACAGTATACTTGCAAAATATACAAAACCTGAACAGAGAACACCAACACACCTTCTACTCAGATACCTAGATCCAACAACTTTTAACATTTTGCCAAATTTGCTGTGTCTTTCTATCCATCCGTCATTGATCTTTCATCTATTTATTATCTAATCTCTCCTTATTATCATCTATTTAATCTATCACCCATCTATCATCATCTATCCTCTATCTGATCTGTTTATCCATCTATTTTCTAAACATTTGAGAGTAGGTGGAAAGAAGAAAACACTTTAAGTTATTACTCCCTGGGGTGGTTTGAAGCTATATGTACCCCAGAAAAACATGCTCTTAAACTTAACCCATTCCTGTGGGTGTGGACACATTTTGATGAGGACCTTTTGATGAGGTTACTTTAGTTAAAGAGTGTCCCACCTCAATCAGGTTGGATCTTAATCCTATTACTGGAGTATTTTGAAAGAGAGTGAAATTTAGACACAGATAAAGTCCCGGAGCAAGAAGCTGAAATCAGTGGAACCTGGAAAAGAGAGAGACCAGCAGATGCCACCATGTGCCTTTCCAGGTGACAGAGCAGCCAAGGATTGCTGGCAGTCAGTCCCAGAACACTGTTCTTCAGGAAAAAAGCATCGTCTTGATGATGCCTTGATTTGGACATTTTCCCAGCCTCAAATCTATGAGTGAATAAATTCCCATTGTTTTAGCCAAACCATTTCATGGTATTTGCTTAAGCAGCCTAGGAAACTAAAACTCTCCTTATGGATTGAATGCTAAATGAGTGGGCTCAGGTTGTGAGTTATTTACCTATTTGTCTTAGTTGTTTAACTTCTAGATTTTGATATAGTCTGAAATATAAGTAAATTCCTAAGTTAACTACATAAAAATCTGTTATTAATAATCAACCTCAAAAGAATGCTAAAGTTTTTTCTTAATTATTATTATTATTTTAGTATGAAGCCTTCTCTTTTAAAACGCTTTCAGCAGAAACAAGAGAGTATCAGCATCACTCTGAGAAAATAATTCTGTTTCAAGCAGTTTTCTGGGTACCATGATTTTGGGGGTAGAAAAGCAAAGTGCCCACGGTGATACCTGTCAGACGTGTATTCAACTTCATTTTTTCTGTTCTCTTCTCCCCACTCTGGTCTGTAATCACAAACAGGGTCCTTAGAGAGTTGAGCACCTGAGTGTGGATGCATCTGTCTCCACTGATTGTATTGAATCACTTTAACTGATTCTTAGGACAACCCTGAGAGAAAGGCAGGCTACTCAGCATTATCCCCATTTTACAGATGAAGAACCTGATGGTTACATGAGTGGCCTACGTTTATACAATTCTTAGCATCTAAAAGGACTCAAACACAGTTCTTCTGACTTCTCACTCAGAATCTTTTCCCTGTTGTCATAAAGTAAAAAGAAAAGGAAAAAAAAAAAAAAGATGAACAGATGTCCCTTCAAAACCATTGGGATGCTGCATGGTGGTTTTCTAGTTGTCTGTATGTTTACTCTGTGATTCTTCTCTAGTTCCTTGCATGTATCTCAAATCCATTCATATATTTTACCTCCCACCCCTTTCCCCACTTTTCTATGACTCAGATTTTGGTTTTCTGAAAGTCTGAATATTACATCCACTACTGTCTTGGAATACAATGCAAATAATTCCTATATTTCACTGAAGCTATGTAGTTTTTCCCAGGGGAGGTGGTGCTTGCTTAAATTTTATAGGTGAAGCTGCTCTCAGAGCTTCATAAATCAAGTACAATATGAATTCCAAGTATAATTGTATATTGAAAGTACTCTGAACAACGGAGTACTATTAAATGGAAGCTTTTATTATTATTACCAATTTCACATGATACCATTGCAATTACATGCATATTTAGATTCCTATGTCCTCCCTCACTGTGAAAAGGCGTTCTTCAGCAGCTCTCTCAGTTCAAAGCCATCTTCCTGGAAGTCCCCTTATTTAAAGTTTTTAAAAAATAATTTTATTTAGTGAAAAATCAAATAGGAAGGCATATATGTAAAAGATTAAAACATTTCCTCAGTACTTTAGAATGACTCAAAACAGGCAAATTCTCTAATAAAACTGAAAATAAAAAATAAATATAGCTCTCATATTAGGTGTGGGTGAGACAACTATAAAAAACTGGAGAATAAAAACATAAAAATTTCATATACTTTGGTTTGAAAGTGACTAGGTTCTTCTTTTACCTTTTTTGGTAAACTTTTAAATTGAAGTATAATAACATACATACACTAAAATGCACACATCTTAGGTATACAGCTCATTGAATTTTTACAAAGTGAATATCTCTTTGTAACTACCACATGGAACAATATATAAAAAATTTTCTGCATTCCAGAAGTCTCCCTCATGCCCCTTTCTGGGCTTTTCTCCTCAAAAGATGATTCCATTATTATGAAGTTCAAAATCAAACATAACTAATATATGATGAGGTATACTTTTCATGCAATAAATTCCACCAACTTTATGTATACAATTTGATGAATTTCAAAATGTATTTAGTCATGTAACTACCACTACAAAGATGATATACATCCATCACCCCATTTATATGATATGACAAAGAATAATTAAGGTTGCCAATGAAATTAAGATTGCTAATTAGCTGACCTTTGAAATAGGGAGATTATCCTGGATTATCCAGTTTGGCCCAGAATAATCACAAGGGTCCTTAAAAGTGGAAGGAGATGGCAGCATCAGAAGGACTCAGCCTGGTATTGCTGACTTTGAAGATGGAAGGAGGCTGTGAGCCAAGGAATGCAGAGGCCACTAGAAGCTAGAAAGGGCAAGGATACTGATTTCCTTCAGAGCCTCCAGAAAAGGAATGGAGCCTTGCCAACACCCTCATTTTAGCTTAGTGTGACCCATTTTGTACTTCTTTTTATGTATTTTAAAGATACTTTATTTTAAAGATTATACAAATGTCACATAAAAATATAGGGGATTCCCATATGCCCTGCTCCCCACACTTCCCACATTTCCCCACATTAACAACATCCTTCATTAGTGAGATACATTCATTGCAATTGAACACATTTTGGAGCATTGTTACTAAGCATAGATTAAAGTTTATATTGTAGTTTACTCTCTCTCCCACACAATTCTGTAGGTTATAGCATGATACATAATGGCCTGTATCTGTTGTTGCAATGTCATTCAGGACAATTCCCAATTCCCAAAAATGCCACCGTATTACACCTCTTTTTCCCTCTCCCTGCCCTCAGAACCTCCAGTGGCCACTGCCTCCACATCAATGATATAATTTCTTCCATTGCTAGAATCACAGTAAGTCTATAGTAGAATACCAATAAGTCTACTTTAGTCCACAGTTCATTCCTAAATCCTGAGGATTTTGTGATGGTGATGTTTGGGCATACATATAAGGCATATAAATGTGTTCAAATGTTCATGGGGCATTGTCACAGTGGGTGCAGATTCACACAATAACCAAAGGAATATCAAATTCCCATCCTAGGGAGATCTGCCACATTCTCTAATAGATCAGCAAGAATCCCGAGTACAAGGACAATGACCAGTGAAGGATGGTCTACTGATGGGCCCTTGATAGTGATGACTGTGTATATGAACCTTTGCTCTTGAAATTGAAATTTAGCCTAGTATTATAGGGTGCCTAAAAGTTGTCTCCTGGGAGCCTTTTGTTACTCAAATGTGATCTCTAAGCTGAACTCAGCATATAAATACATTACCTTCCCCCCAGCGTGGGACATGTCTCTCAGGGATGAGCCTCCATGGCACTGAGGGATTACTACCAAGCACCAACTAGCAATGCAACTGGAAAAAGACCTTGACCAAAAGGGGGGAAAGGTAAAGACAAATGAGTTTATATGGCTAAAAGACTTCAAAGTGAGTTGGGAGGTCATTCCAGAGGTTACATTTATATACATCTCAGCAGGATCTCTTTGACTGCCAAAGTAGATAACTATTCCAAATAGCAGGGCTCCTGAGGGCTCTGGAAACATCCAGAAACTATAGTCAGGGCAGATAGCTCAGGAGTTTGGTGCCTTGTCAGTGGGCCCTACTTTGGAATTTATGCTCCCTGAAGTGAAAGAGTTGGACTCAGTTTTGGTTTCCCTACACATGGATCTTCTGTCCTTCTACTTGAACCTATAATTAGCACTAGAGTTGTAGGTGTACATCCAAGAGACTTAAATCTTTGGGCTGTTCATGTGCCAGCAGGGCCCTGAATCCCATCAGAGTTGCAACACCTACTCTCCAGTTCATTGGTCTCACCCAGGACAATTAACATAGAGTTGATGATGGACAACTACCATACCAAGGAACCAAGACAGTCTACACCTGCAAGCTAGAGTCCCATCCATCGGCCCTATGGGATCATAGCCCCCTCTCAATTAGAGGTGAATGGTCATTTTGTATTTCTTAACTATGGAACTGTAAAATCACACATTTGAGTTGGTTTAAGCTACTTAATTTTGGTGATTTTTTAAATAGCAGCCTTAGAAAACTAGTATAGGCAGTTTTGTTTCTTTTTTTTTTTTCTCAACCCTTTCACCTTATTTTTTCTTTTTCTAATTTCATTGTCTGAGACCTTCAACATAATATTGAACAGTAGGAGTGATAATGAATATTCTGTTTTTTTGTTCTTGATTTTAAAGAGACTGTTTCTAACTTTTTGCTACTAAAAAAGATGTTTGCTACAAGATTTTGGTATAGACATTCCTATATGAGGTTAAGGAAATTCCATTCCTTTTCAGTTTTTATCAGGAATAACTACTGAATTTTATCAAATGCTATATCTTAATTCCCCCCTTTTTATATTTCCTCCCTTTTTGAATCAAAAACATAACATAAACAGTTTTTTTTCCATTTCCTGTATTTTTGGGAAGAGTAATGAATCAGGAGGAAAATACTCTTTCAAAATTAATAAATCTTATAGCCCTAAAAGTAAAAAAGTTATCTTTAATGTTGTGGAGGTCTCAGCACAAAAGTGGTTGGATGAATTAGTGAGAATAGGGAAACAGGGAAAGATTATTGGTTTTTGGTAGTTGAATGCACAGGTGAGTTTGAAGACTTTGAATTTATGGTGGAACTAAACTCTATTGTTTGCCTAGATGGCAGGTGGGCATGCCTCTAATAGTAAGTCAGAAGAAAGTCTGCGTTGGAGACAGAAACTTGGCCTTCATGGGAGTGAACGAGCTCTCCTAGAGAAAGAGTGTGACAGAGAAGAGGAAAAGAAAAAGAGAAAATGTAAGAGCAGGCTCTGAGGCTCATCCCTTATGATCAGGTAGAGGACGAAGAGCTGGCAAAGGAAAATGAGAAAAAAAAGTAGTAGGAAACAATATGAGTGTAGAGACTTGGGAACCAAAGAAAAGATATTTAAAAGGGTAGCGGTGGTCAACTGCATATAATGCTGCTGGTAGAGCAAGAAAGATGAGGACTGAAAAATGTGCTTTTTACATATTTTAGTATATGTAAAGAATTGATGCCCTTAATGAAGGCATTCAGTCATTCACCATCCAATAGATATTTATTAAGTGATTATTAGGTACTACATTCTACATACTACACAACGATTGATTTGATGGGGGGAGGGTGATGAGTCAACTGGGTATAAAGTAGTTTAATTCATTAAAATGGAAAATTCAGGTATAAAAGTGAATTTAGAGGGGAAGCTCAGATTGGAGCCATTACCACTTAAAAGCCAGAAAGTACTAGTTTTAGAAAATCACTACAGTGATATATGTGCATTGAGTTGAATGGTGGGTTATAACGTCATAGAAGAGTAGAATAAAATTCCTTATAGACTGTTTCAATTAGAGAGCACAGGCGAAGGTTTTCATGAACATCAATAAAGCTTTATAACAATACAATTCATTATCATTGCTTGGATTAATATTGTAATTATTACACACTTTTTACATTACGAAAATAAGTCATAAATAGTGTAAAAATAATTCTGAAGATCAACTTCTCACAAACTAGGAACTCTGAAAACAAGTTTAAAAAAATCAAATAAAAGCAAATTAGGAACCGAACACAATGCAATTATTGCCAAACTGCAAATAAAAAATCATAGGGGTCTTTTGATTCAGCAATTTCAGCTGTAGAAATTACAATGAAACTGAAATAAGAAAGCAAACAGGGAGAATTCAGTCTTTCAATTATTTACATTTTTGGGAAAAACAGGTTTGTGCCATATTTACAGTGATAAGACACAACACATTCTCAGATTAATCAATTACTTGAGACTGGCCCACAAAACATTAAAAAAAATACTCTGTGTAATGCTTGCCAAAATATTTTTTTGCATTTTCCTCTTATTTTATATTTGTGTGATTTTTTGGCAATATAAAAATAGCTGCACATAGAGATGAACTTTAAAATGTAAAAAATACAAATAAAATATATATTCTAAAGGAAACTCAGATACATACATCTTTTAACAATGTTAAGTTGCATGAAACATTTACAACAATATAAAGAATATTCACATAAATGTCAACAGTATGTAAGACATCCTTTTGTGAATCCAATTCATTACTATTTCTGATATATGTGAGAATATCAGCTGCATTTTGAGAAATGCTTGTACTTTCTTTGTTATTAGTAAATCAAACATAATGGGGCAGGTTGAAAAAGTCTTCCTGTTCCCCAGATTACAGTTCTGTCAACAAGCAGCACAGGCAATTTTATGCATTTAAATATATTTTTAAAAAATCAGATATGCCATTTATATTCTTATTAGTATTGGGCTAGCAAAAGCAAAACCCACTAAAAATTTAAGTTGGAGGGATATCTCTGCTGTGGCGTATAGTAAAGCTATCTAATATGAAGATATTTCAACTTGAAAGTGGGAAAAAGTAGGGACTAAAGGTCCTTATATTCTAAAACAATTTAGCAGAATCATAATTGCTCAAGCATATTAATTCCAATAGGGATGTATGATTTTAACAGCCATAACCACATGTGATTGTTGTTACTTATTATTTTTGGGAAGATAAGATTAGGACTTGACTTCCTGGAAATAGCAGTATTTCTTTTTTTGTTTTTTGGTAGAAATTAGAAAGGTCTGTTTTTTGGTAATGTTAAATATTAATATACACTGATGATCAAGAAACAGAAGAAAATTAAGTTTCAGATATCAATATCTGTATATTCCTATGACCACTTAGAAGATATTAAAATACCACCACACAAGGATAACCCATTTGTGGGTAAGATGAGATATAGTGGTTTAAAAAAAGGATAAAAATTATGTTAACTGTAGCATTTTAAAAAACCTTTTAAGTGATAAAAATATAAGACATCAAAGACAATTTTTCAATAGGTACAGCCACGCTGATTTGACCATTTTTTAAACTAGTAGATATATACACATACTGTACATAAAGGATATATAGTATTAACTACTGGATATATAAGTTCTTGCTGTCCCATTAGAACATCATGCACAGACAGTAAATTCAAGACCAAGTTTCGTTTGGTAAAAATTAAAGATATTCTCATGTTTTCTATAAAAGCAAGTGAGAAAGAAAAATACTTCAAGATTGCTTTTGATAGTGAGAAATGAAAAAGAAAAAAGAAAACATCTGAGCATATTTGTGTGCCAGGTAGTCTGTATGGTATGTACAGACTTGTTTAACGCTGGTTTCTCTCATGCTTAATCAAAGTATATAAGCTAAAAGATGAGAATTAAAGTTGATAAAGGCATATAATAAATGAAATAAACATGGAATAAGGGAACCCACTATCCAAGTAGGTACACATCAGCTACAGGTACACTATTTTGTTTGGTTTTACTTTAAGAAAGACTGGTCATTGAACCATAATTATAGCAAATTCATGAATTTTAAAAATAATGTCACACACTAATAGTTTAGGAATGCTATTAAACAGAGAAAATGAAATTAACCATAGTAGAGTTGCATTGTCCATAAAGAAAAACAAAAGAAATACATTAGCTCCAACATGAATGGAAAACAATTTTAAAGCTAAAACACATACCAATTTGGCATCCTTAAAAGATATTTTGTCAGAACCTGACCTTGACTTACTTCCAATATGTCTCTCTTCTCAATCATCTATCCAGTAATATAAATTAAAGGAGAGATCTTTAAGAAAAATATGTATCTTCCTGATACATATATTACCGAACATAATTCATTAGTTCACTTGGAAGTTATTTGAGGATTTTCTATTTTGATGATAGAAAGGATGCTTGGAAATATTTTAGTAATTAAAAGTTTAAGATTATCC
>JAQZBX010079103.1:0-14026 GCA_029593785.1 Cabassous unicinctus | reverse complement strand
AAAAAAAAAAAAAAAAACCTAGAAAATGCAGACAAGATGGACAAATGCCTAGAAACACATGAACCACCTACACTGACCCTAGAAGAAATAGAAGACCTCAACAAACCAATCTCAAGTGAAGATGAAAGATGAAAAGCACAGGACCAGATGGCTTCACAGATGAATTCTGTCAATCATTCAAAGATGACCTAATACCAATCTTGCTAAAGCTTGTCCAAAAATTGAACTGGGAAGAATGCTGCTAAACTCATTCTATGAAGCCAACATCACCCTAATACCAAAACCAAATAAAGATATTATGAAAAAAGAAAATTACAGACCAATATCGCTAATGAATATAGATGCAAAAATCCTCAGTGTAAATACTTGCAAACAGAATCCAGAAGCATATTAAAAGAATTATATACCACAATAAAGTGGGTTTTATCCCAAGTATGCAAGCATGGTTCAACACAAGAAAATCAATTAGTATAATAAACCACATTGATAAATTGAAGAAGAAAAATCACATGATCCTTTCAATTGATGGAAAAAGGCATTTGGCAAAACAGCACACTTTCTTGATAAAAACACTCTAAAGATAGGAATAGAAGTAAGCTTTCTCAATATGGTAAAGTGCATATATGAAAAACCTACAGCTAGCATTGTACTCCATGGTGAAAGACTGAAAGCTTTCCTGCTGAGATCAGAAACAAGACAAGGATGCCCACAGTCACCATTATTATTCAGTATAGTGCTAGAGGTTCTACTGAGAGCAATTAGGCTAGACAAAAAAGTAAAAGTCACCCAAACAGGAAAGGAAGAAGTAAAACTTTCACTATTCATTGATGACATAATCCTATATCTAGAAAATCCTGAAAATTCTACAAAAGAAAGCTACTACTGATGTGCAATCTAAGGAAGAAATCAGAAAAAAAAATTCCATTATAATAGTGACTAAAACAATCAAAAATTTAGGAATAACCTTAACCAAGGACCTAAAGGACCTGTATTCAGAAAACTGCAAAACATTCTGAAGAAGACTTAAATAAATGGGAGGACATTCCATGTTCATGAATTAGGAGACTAAATAGCATTAAGATGTCAATTCTATCCATACTAAATTACAGATTCAATGCAATCCCAATAAAAATCCCAACAGCCTTTTTTCAGAAATAGAAAAGCCAATAATCAAATTTATTTGGAAGGGTAAGGGGCGCCGAATAGCCAAACATGTCTTTAAAAAGAAGAGCAAAGTTGGAGGACTCATTTCCTGACTTTAAAGCATATTACTTAGCTACAGCAGTAAAAAACAAACAAACAAACAAACAAACAACAACAAAAGAAAAAAAAAAAACAACGGCATGATAATAGCATAAGGACTGACAGATTGACCAAAGGAACTGAATCGAGAACTCAAAAATTGACCCTCACATCTACAGTCAGGTGACTTTTGACAAGCCCACCCAGCAGGGCCAGAATAGTCTATTCAACAAATGGTGCTGGGAGAACTGGATAGCCATATCCAAAGAAAGAAAGAAGAACCCTGTCTCACACCTTATACAAAAATTAACTCAAAATGGACCAAGGACCTAAATATTAAAACAACCATAAAACTCCTAGAAGAAAATGTAACACAAGATCTTGTGTTAGACGGTAGTTTCTTAAACCTTACACCTGAAGCATGAGCAACAAAAGAAAAAATAGATGAATGGGATCTCCTCAAAATTCAACACTTTCACACCTCACAGGAGTTCATCAAAAGGGTGAAAAGGCAGCCAACTCAATGGGAGAAAATATTTGGAAATCACATATCTGATAAGGGTTTAATATCCATGATATATAAAGGCAACCATTCAACTCAACAATAAAAAGAAACTATCTGATTAAAAAATGAGCAAAAGTTTTGAAAAGACAACTGCCCAAAGAAGAAATACAAATGGTGAAGAAACACATGAAAAAAATGTTCAACATCACTAGTTAGTAGGGAAATACAAATCAAAACTACAATGATTTGTATTAGGCTGGCCGCTATTAAAAAGTCAGAAAACTGTAAATGTTGGAGAGGATGTGGAGAGATAGGAATGCTTATTCACTGTTGGTGGGAATGTAGAATGGTACAGCCACTCTGGAGAACTGTTTGGCAGGTCCTAAGGAAGTTGAATATAGACTTGCCATGGGACCCAGCAATATCATTGCTAGGTATATACCCAGAAGAACTGACAGCAGTGACATGAATAGACATCTGCACACCGATGTTCATAGCAGCATTACTTACTTTAACCAAAAGCTGGAAACAAACCAGGTGTCCATCAACTCATCAAAGGATAAATAAATTTTGGAGTATACACACAATGAATTATTATGCAGCAGTAAGAAGAAATGAAGTCATGAAACATATGACAACACAGATGAACCTGGAGGACATTATGTTGAGTGAAGAAAGCCAGACACAAAAGGACAAATACTGCATGATTGCCCTATTATGAACTAAATATATTATGTGAAGTATAAATATATAATGTGAAATATGAATATGGGTAAAATTGCATATATAAGAGCTTTTTTCTTTGAAGCTGAACAAATGTAAGTTAATACAACAAAATGTTAATATCAGGCCAAATAAAAATTATACTAAGTGAAGGAGACCAGATGCAGAGTACTACAATTGTATGATTCCATTTATATAAAATGTAAATATAAACAAATTTCTAAAGATGAAATTAGATTAGTGGTTTTTAGTTCTGATAAAAGAATGCTAAGGGGTGTAGTCTTTCTTTTTGGAGTAATGAAATTGTTCTAAAATTTTTGAGATGATGAATGCACAACACTGTGATTATACTAAAAGCCTTTGATTATATATTTTGGATAGATCATATAGTATGTGAATATATCTCAAAAAAACTGCTTATTTAACAAATAATTTTGCAAGAATAGCCTGAAACAGCAGCTATGTACAGCAGGGGAAACAATGAGAGATTGTGTGTCTATTATTGTTGAAATAGTGAAAATGCTCTAATAATGATTGAAATGAATGCACAACTTTGTGATTATACAAAATACCATTGATTGTACACTTTGAATGAATTGTATGCTTTATTAATATGTATCAATAAAATTGATTAAAAAAAAAAAACAACTTATGGGATGCAGTAAAGGCAGTGCTGTGAGGGAAATTTATAGCCCTAATTGCCTGTATTAAAAAGTAAGAAAGGGGTAAAACCAAAGACCTAACTGAAAAACTAGAAGAATGAGAAAAAGAAGAGTAAATAAATCCCAAAGCAAGCAGAAAGAAAGAAATTAAAAAGACAATAGAGAATATCAACAACACCATAAGCTGGTTCTTTGTGAAGATCAACAAAATTGGCAAACCCTTAACTAGACTAACAGATCAAAAAGAGAGAGAAGATGCCAATAAATAAAATCAGGAATGAAAGAGGGGCATTACTACTGACCCCACAGAAATAAAAAGGATCATAATAGGATATTCTGAAAAAGGATATGTCAACAAATTAGACAACCTAGATGAAATGGACACATTCCTAGAAACACAAAAACAACCTACGTTTACTCTAGAAGAATTACAAGGCCTCAACAAACCAATCACAAAGAGATTGAGTCAGTCATCAAAAATCTCCAAACAAAACTTCTAGAAAGATGGAGTCAGAGTATGTCAGCAGTGCTCAACTATCTTACAGAAACAACAGAAGAAGGGCAAAAAGTTGCCTAAGAGAGCTGCTTTGGGAATCTGCAGACCAGGAGAATGCTGTGCATGGTCCAGGAGGGAGAAGGAAAGAGAGACAAAGAAGCCAAAACAAAAGCCATAAGTTAATTGCCCACATGGCTGGAAATGGCATCCAACCTCCACCCTCAAGGCAAACAGCCTCAGTAAAACCTGTGGCACACAGTGCCTTACTGAGAGGGGAAAAGAAGTCTTCCTCCCTGGGAAGAGAGAGTACAGCAGAGGGTGGAGAGTGGTTTCTCCTTAGTGAGTTTGGCCAGCCGAGTCTGCTTTAAATCTTGGCTCTAGTCATTCCAGCAAGTGGAAGTGTAAGGAGACACATCCGCAGAAGTGCACCATCTGCTGGCAAACAGGGAAACAACAAGAAGAAAAAAGGCTTTTTGGAGTCTCTCATTCCCCAGCCCCGCTGGGGCTGGTGTATGCCCCATTAGTGGGTCCCTGAACCTGTTTTGATAACTTAAGCTGGGCAATTGTAATGATTTAGAATAAGTTGGACCAAAAAATCAAAGAAGAGATGTGAAACAAAACCATTAGGAAAGAGAGAGAAATTGACCATCAGAGTAAGTTAATCAATGTATTCAATGCCAAGATATCAGCAAAAAAATTACAAGCCATACAAAAAGCAGGAAGATTTGGCCCAGGCAAAGGAACAAATAAAAAATCCTGATGTGACACAGGATTTAAAACAATAATCAATTATGTTCACACAAATCTCCTAAATCAATTCAAGGAGTTGAAGGAAGATATAGCTAAAGAAATATAGGATATTTAGACGACACTGGGTGAGCATAAAGAACAATTTGAAAGACTGCAAAGAAAAGTAACAGTGGTTGTGGGAATGAAAGACACAATTGATGAGATTAAAAATGCAATAGAGGCATATAACAGTAAAAATTTGAATATGCTGAGGAGGGAATTAGTCAGTTAGAAAACAGAGCATCTGAACTTGGTAAGACAAGAGAAGAGAAAGAAATGAATGAATGGAAAAAATTTAACACGTTCTCAGGGAATTGAATGACACCATAAAATGCACAAATATATACATTATAGGTGTGCCAGAAGAAGAGAACTGAAAAAAGGACAGGAAGACTATATGAGGAAATAATGGTCAAAAATTTTCCAACCCTTGTGAAAGATAAATATCAATATCTAATATCACCCAAAAAGAATTAATCAGAATAGGCCTACTCCAAGGCACCTACTATTCAGAATGTCAAATGCCAGAGATAAAGAGAGGATTCTGAAAGCAGCAGGAGAAAAGCAATGCATCACATACAAGGGAAGCACCATAAGACTAAGGGCCGATCTTTAATCAGAAACCGTGGAGATTATAAGGCAGTGGTATGATATATTTAAGGTACTGAAAGAGAAAAACTGCCATCCAAGAATTATTTATCTGACAAAACTCTCATTCCAAAAAAGAAGGTGGGTTTAAAGTCTCAAAGAAAAAGCAAAACAGAGATTTTGTTACCAAAAGATCAGATTTACAAGACATACTAAATGGAGTGCTACAGCCTGAAAGGAAAAGATAAAGGCTAAAGGCTTGGAGAAGAGTGTAGAAATGAAGATTATTAGTAAGGGTAACTAAAAGCGTTAAAAGACAGACAACAGCAAGATGTGACAATGGAAAGCCAAAGGATAAAATGGGTGAAGTAAGTAATGACTTTATAGTAATAACATAGAATGTTAACGGATTGAGCTCCACAATCAAAAGACACAGATTGACAGAATGGATTAAAATATATGAGCCATCTATATGCTGGCTACAAGAGACTAACCTTTGATGCAAGGACACAGGCTGAAAGCAAAAGGTTGGAAAAAGATATTCCATGCAAATAATAACCAATAAAATCTGAAGTAGTGATACTAATATCAGACAAAATAGAATTTAAGTGCAAAACTGTTATAGGAGATGAAGATGGTTATTATATATTTTAAAAAGGGGCAATTCAACAAGAAGAAATAGCAGTCATAAATATTTAGGCACCTAACTTCAGTGCCCCAAAATATGTGAGGCACACACTGGCAAAACTAAAGGGAAAAATAGGCTGCTCTACAATAATAGTTGGAGACATCAGTACAACACTCTCAGCATTGAAAAGAACATCTGGGGGGGAACGGATGTGGCTCAATCAGTTGAGTGTCCATCTCCCACATGGGAGGTCCCGGGTTTGGTTCCCGGTGCCTCCTGAAAAAACAAAAAACAACAACAAACAAACAACAAGCAAAACAAATGAAAAAGCCAACTCAGGGAAGTCAATGTGGCTCAGTGGTTAAGCACCAGTTCCCACATACAAGGTCTCAGGTTCAATTCCAGGCCTCTGGTACCTAAAAAAAAAAAAAAACCCAAAGAAAGAAAGAACATCTGGAAAGAGGAAAAATAAGGAAACAGAAAGCTTGAATAATATGATAAATGAACTAGATTTAGACATTTAGAGAGCATTATACCCCAAAACAGCAGAATATACATTCTTCCCTAATACTCATGGATACTTTTCCAAGATGGACCATATGTTACATCACAAGAGAGTCCTTAATAAACTTAAAAAGACTGAAATTATACAAAGCATTTTCTCCGATCATAATGCAATGAGGCTGGAAATCAATAACAGGCAGAAAAAAGAGAAAATTCACAAAGACAGGGAAATTAAACAACACACTCTTAAATAATCAGTGGGTCAAAGAAGAAATTATGGTAGAAATCAGGAAACAAATCAAGACAAATGGAAATGAGATCACAACATATCAAAATTTATGGGATTCAGTGAAGGCAGTGCTGAGAGGGAAATTTATAGCCCTCAATGCTTACATTTAAAAAGATGAAAGCTAAAATCAAAGACCTAACTCCACACCTGGAGAAACTAAAAAAAGAACAGAAAACTAATCCCAAAGTAAGCAGAAGAAAAGAAGAAAGATTAAAGAAGAAAGAAATAGAGAACAGCAGCAATTGAAAAAACCACAATAGAATCAACAAAACCAAAAGTTGGTTCTTTGAGATCAACAAAATTGACAAACCCTTAGCTAGACTGACCAAGAAAAATAGAGACTATGCAAATAAACAAAATCATAAATGAGAGAGGACCATTGCCACTGACCCCACAGAAATAAAAGAGATCATAAGAGGATACTATGATGAACTCTGTGCCAACAAACTAGACAATGTACATGAAATGGACAAATTCCTAGAAACACATAAACAACCTAAAGTAACCCTAGAAGAAATAGAAGACCTCAACAAATGAATCACAAGTAAAGAGATTGAAACTGCCTCAAAATCCTCCCCAAAATGGATCACCCAGGACCAGATGGCTTCACAGGTGAATTTCTACCAATCATTCAAAGAAAATCTAATATTAATCTTCCTCAAACTTCAAAAAAATTGAACAGGAGGGAGCACTACCAAATTCACTCTATGAAGCAATCACCACCATAATACCAAAGCCAGATAAGGATACTACAAAAAGAAAAAAGAAAATTACAGACCAATTTCTCTAATACATATAAATGCTGTGACAGTATGAAGTTCATTTATGAATCCCAAAATGAGAAAGATTATGTTTTTGAACTAATTCATTTCTGTGGGTATGAGACCCTTTTGACTGGACTACATCAGTGAGGCATGACTCAGGTTGAGTCTCTGCCTTCTTACTGGAGCTGATATAAATGAGATGCAGAGAGAGAGGCACACAGGAAAAGGGAGCTCTGCCATTTTTGATCCCACAATGTGAGAAAGGACTCGAGGATGACTAGCAGCCAAAGCATAAGCATGAAGCCCCCAAGAGGCTGGGGCCACAGAGTAGCTCAAGGCTGAAGAGATGAGGCATATGCCTGATAGCTTACAGCTAAACTCAGGAAGAAAATAGAGCAGCTAAGAAAGAGAAGAGGGCCAGAAAGAGACAAGCCCTGTGCCTGGTTGCCCATAGCTGAGCTCTGGGAGATGGTAGATTCTGGAGGGGAAGGCAGAGAACTTGGCAGAGATCAGTGAACATCTTGCTTTCACTATGTGGCAAGACCCTGAGAATCTCTGCTGATGTCTTGATTTGGACATTTCATAGCCTCAGAACTGTAAATAATTCCCCTTTATAAAAGCCAATACATTTTCTGGTGCTTTGCATCAACAGCACTGTGGCAAACTAAGACAGATGGAAAAATCATCAACAAAATACTTACTAGCCGAATACAAAAGTACATTAAAAGAATTATACACCACAATCAAGTGGATTTTATCCCAGGCATGCAAGGGTGGTTCAACACAAAAAATCAATCAGTTTAATATACCACATTAATAAATTGAAGAAGAAAAATCACATGATGATCTCGATTGATGCAGAAAAGGCATTTGATAAAATACAGAGTTTTGTGAAAAAAACACTCTGAAAGATGGAAATAGAAGGAAACTTTCTTAACATGATAAACTGCATATATGACAAAAAAAAATCACTTAACATTGTACTCAATAGTGAAAGACTGAAAGCTTTCCCATTAAGATTGGGAACAAAACAACGATGCCCACTGTCACCATTGTTATTCAATATTGTGCTAGAAGTTCTAGCTAGAGCAAGTAGGCAAGAAAAAGAAATAAAAGGGGGAAACAGATGTGGCTCAAGTGATTGGACTCCCATCTACCCTATAGGAGGTCCAGGGTTCATTTCCCCGGGCTTCCTGGTGAAAGGCAAGCTGGCCTGAGCAGAAAGCTGGCCCACGCAGAGTGCTGGCCCAAGCAGGAGAGCTGGCCCGCGCAGGAGAGCTGGAGCAGCAAGATGACACAATAAAACGAGACAAAGAGGAGAGACAATAAGAGACACAGCAGACCAGGAAGCTGAGGTGGCGCAAGAGATTGAGTGCTCTCTCCCACTCCAGAAGGTCCCAGGGTCGGTTCCCAGTGCTACCTAAAGAGAAGACAAGCAGACACAGAAGAACACACAGAGAGCAGGCAGTGAGCGCAAAACAATGGGGGGCAGGCGGCGAATAAAAAAATAAATCTTAAAAAGAAAATAAAAAGAAATAAAAAGCACCCAAATGGAAAAGGAAGAAATAAAATTTTCACTATTCACTGATAATATGAACCTATACATAGAAAACCCCCAAAAGTCCACAAAAAAGCTGCTAGAATTAATAGACAAGTTCAGCAAAGTGGTGGAATTCAAGATTAATATACAAATATAGTAGCGATTCTATACACTACTAATGAGCAGTCTGAGGAGGACATCAGAAAAAATTTCCATTTATATTAGCAACTAAAAGAATCAAATATTTAATAAACTTAACCAATGACATAAAGGACCTATATTCAGAAAACTACAGAACATTTCTTTAAAAAAGAGTCCTAAATAAATGGGAGGACATTCTGTGTTCATAGATTGGAAGACTAAATATCATTAAGGCATTAATTCTACCCAAACTGATTTACAGATTCAATCCAATGCCAATCAAAATTCCAACAGCCTTTTTTGCAGAAATGGAAAAGTCAATTATCAAACTTATTTGGAAGGGTAAGGGCCGCAAATAGCCAGAAATATCTTGAAAAGGAAGAATGAAGTTGGTGGACTTTCACTTCCAGACTTTAAAGCATATTACTTAGCTACAGTGGTAAAAAACAAACAAACAAACAAACAAAACAAACAAACAAAAAAACCCAGCACAGTACTGGCATAAAGATAGACATTTGACCAATGGGATTGAATTGAGAATTCAGAAATAGACGCTCATATCTATGGTCAAGTGATTTTTGACAAGGCTGTCAAACACACCCCGCTGGGTCAGAACAGTCTCTACAACAAATGGTGCTGGTAGAAATGGATATCCATAGCCAAGAAAAAGAAAGCAGATTTCTATTTCACATCTTATAAAAAATCAACTCAAAATGGATCAAGGATCTATATATAAAAGCTACAACCATAAAACTTCTAGAAGAAAATGTAGGAAAACCTCTTCAAGATCTTGTGGTAGGTGGTGGTTTCTTAAATCCTACACCCAAAGCACGAGCAATGAAAGAGAAATTTGATAACTGGGACCTCCTCAAAATTAAACACTTTTGTGTTTCAAATGACTTTGTTAAGAAGGTGAAAAGGCAGCCTACTCAATGGGAGAAAAATTTTGGAAACCACATATCTGACAAGGGTTTGATCTCCATGTTATATAAAGAGACCACACAACTCAACAATAAAGTGACAAGCAACTCAGTTAAAAAGTGGGCAAAAGACTTGAACAGACATTTTCCCAAAGAGAAAATACAAATGACCAAAAATTACATGGAAAAAAATGTTCAACATCACTAACCATTAGGGAAATTCAAATCAAAACTACAATGAGATATCATTTCACACCCTGCTGAAAGGCCATTATTAATAAAATAAAATAAAAATAAAAAAAACTACAAGTGCTGGAGAGGATGTGGAGAAATAGGAACACTCCTTCACTTTTGGTGAGAATGTAAAATGGTGCAGCCTTTGTGGAAGACAGTTTGGTGGTCTTGCAGAAAGCTAAATAGAGATCTGCCATATGATCCGGAAATCCCACTACTAGGAACACATTTAGAAGAACTGAAAGCAAGTACGCGAACAGACATTTGCACACTGATATTCATAGCAGCATTATTCACAATGCTAAAAGACAGGAACAACCAAAGTGCTCATCAATCCATGAATGGATAAACAAAATGTGGCATATATGTATGATGGAATACTATTCAAAACTGTAAGAAGAAATGAAGTCGAGATGCATATGACAACATGGATGAACCTTGAAGACATTATGTTGAATGAAATAGGCCAGACACAAAAGGACAAATATTGTACGGTCTCACTGATATGAACTAAATATGTTGAGTAAACTCATGGAGTTAAACTATAGAGTATAGGTTACTCAGAAATGGAATGTGAGTTGTAAAGTGGGACCCAATGCTGAATATATGTAGAATGTTTAATAAGGTATTGTAAATGTGTAGAAATGGATAGAGTTTGATAACACATTATAACGAGTATAACTAATGCTGCCAATTTATAAAATGTGAATGTGGCTGAAAGGATAGTCTAGGGAGGTTAATGTCAATTGAAAGAAAGAATAATCTAGGGATGGTATAACATACTGATTTTGGTGAGGGATGATGATTATGGTTAATAGTATGAATACAAGAATGTTCTTCTATTATAAGGTGTTAAGAATATGGAGATAAATGGGGAAAATACAACTAATGTAATGTATAGAATATCGTTAACCATAATATAATAATATTTTTATAGCAAAGGCAAAGAAGGTACTATATCAATGCTAAGGGTCAATAATAGGGGGTGTAAGTAGTTATGGGATTTTTCCTTTTGGAGTAACGAAAATGTTCTGAAATGGCTTCAGCTGATTACAGCACAACTCTGTGATGAACCTGTGAGCCATGGAGTGTACACTTAGGATGGATTGTACAAGGCAGGGGACCATATAACACAGTGAATGATGGACTGGTTAACAGTACAAATATGAGACTGTTTTCTCATGAACTATAACAAATACACAAGACTAATACATGGTGTTATTAATAGGATGGTTTGGGAAGCGGATGTGGCTCAAGTGATTGGGTTCCCATCTACCATATGGGAGGCCCAGGGTTCGATTCCTGGGGCCTCCTGGTGAAGGCAAGCTGGCCCGTACCCATGGAGAGCTGATGGTCCATGCCTGTGAAGAGCTAGCGCAGCAAGATGACACAACAAAGGGAGACAAGCAGACACAGAAAAACGCACAGCAAATGGACACAGAGAGCAGACAGTGAGCACAAGCAGCAAGGGGGTAGGGGGATAAATAAAATAAATCTTTAAAAAAAAATAGGATGGTTTGTAGGGAAAATATGTCAAATATAAGCTATGGACTATAGATAACAATAATATGGCAATGTTCTTTCATCATTTGTAACAAATGTGTCACAAAATTGTAAGATGTTGGGAGTAGGGAGATGTATGGGAATCACATGGTATGTATGGTGGTTTTATAACAACTTCTCAAATAAAAAATTAAATAAATAAGTCTTCCAAAGAAAATTCCAGGATCAGATGGCTTCACAGATGAATTCTACCAAACATTTCAAGAAGAATTAATACCAACCGAGAGGTGATACTAAGAGATAGGGACCTTTCTTTTAGGAGTAAAGAAAATGCTCTATTATTGATTACTGTGATGAATACACAACTCTGTGATTATACCAAATGTCATCGATTGTACACTTTACATGAACTGTATGATTTAAGACTGTTTCAATAAAATTGATTTTAAAAACAATTACTAGTAAAGAGATTGAATCAGTAATCAAAAATCTCCCAACAAATAAAAGCCCTGGGCTAGATGACTTCACAGTGAAATTTTACCAAATGTTCGAAGAAAACTTAACCTCAATTCTGCTCAAACTCTGCCACAAAATTGAAGAGAAGAGAACACTACCTAATTCATCCTACAAAGCCATCACCCTCATAACAAAGCCAGGTGAAGATATCACAAGAAGAAATTACAGACCAATGTCTCTTATAAACATAGATGCAAAAATCCTCAATAAAATACTAGCAACCAGAATCCAACAACACTGTAAAAGAATTAAACACCGTGATCAATCTGGATTTATCCCTGGTATGCAAGGGTGATTCAACATAAGAAAATCAATTAATGTAATACACCACATTAAGAGAAATGAAGAGGGAAAATGCATAATCCTCTCAATTGATGCAAAAATTCATTTGACAAAATTAAGCACCCCTTCATGAGAAAAAGACTTACAAAAATAGGAATAGAAGGAAACTTCCTCAATGTGATAAAGGGTATATATGAAAAACCCACAGGCAGCATCTTACTTAATGGTGAAAAGCTGAATGCTTTCCTTCTAAGATCAGGTACAAGACGAGGATGCCCACAGTCACCACTGTTTCTCAGCATTGTGTTGGAAGTCCTTGCCAGAGAAATTAGACAAGAAAAAGAAATAAAATACACTCAAATTGGAAAGGAAGAAGTTAAATGTTTCCTATTTCAAATGACATGATCCTATATACAGAAAATCCTGAAAAATCCACAACAAAGAAATTAGAGCTAATAAATGAGTTCAGCAAATTGGTGGGGTACAAGATCAACTCCCCAAAGTTAGTAGTGATTCCGTACACACACAATGAACAATCAGAAGATGAAATCAAGAAAAAAATTCCATTTACAATAGCAACTAAAAGAATCAAATATCTAGGAATAAATCTAACCATGGATATAAAGGGCTTGTAAACAGAAAACTACAAAAGATTGCTATGAGAAAACAAAGACGCCCTAAATAAATGAAAGGACATTCTATATTCATGGCTTGGGAGATTAAATACTGTTAAGATGTCAATTCTATCCAATGTGATTTATAAATCAATGCAATCCCAATAAAAATTCCAACAACATTCTTTGCAGAAATGGAAAAGCCAGTCATCCAATTTATATGGAAGGGTAAGGAACTCCTAATAGCCAAAGCCATCTTGAAAAAGATAAAGTTGGAGGACTCCCTCTTCCCACTCTTTAAAATGTATTAAGAAAGGACATTTATTAAAACAGCATGTACTGGCACAAGGACAGACAATGGAATTAAACTGAGTGCTCATAAATCAACTCTCACATTTATGGCCAACTGATTTTTAACAAGGGGACAGACCACTGAATTTGGAAAGAACAGTCTCTTCAACTACTGGTGCTGGGAAAACCGGATCTCCACTTAAAAAAAAAAAAAGACTCCTACTTCATGCCTAATACAAAAATCAACTTAAACGTGATAAAAGACCTACATATAAAAGCCAGAGCTATCAAGTCTCCAGAAGAAAATGTAAGGAAGCATCTTCAGGACCTTGTGTTAAGCAATGGTTTCTTAGACTTTACACCCAACAGAAAAACAACAAAATTAAAAACCTTTGTGCCTCAAAAGACTTTAAAATAAAAGTAAATGACAAACTACACAATGGAGAAAATATTTGGAAACCACATATCCTATAAAAATTTAATACCTAGAATATATAAAGAAGTCTCTCAACTTAATAAAAAGACAAACAACCCAATTTAAAAATGGACAACACTTTGGGAAGCAGATGAGGCTTAAGCAATTGAGCTTCCGCCTACCACATGGGAGGTCCGGGTTCAGTTCTCAGTGTCTCCTAAAGAAGACAAGCAAGACAGCGAGCTGACGCAACAAGAGACATCTGAAGGAAAATATAATGAGAGACACAACAAGCAGGGAGTGGAGGTGGCTCAAGCGATTAGGCTCCTTCCTCCCACACGGGAGGTCCCAGGTTTGGTTCCTGGTACCTCCTAAAAAAA
>JAQZBX010079102.1:0-14026 GCA_029593785.1 Cabassous unicinctus | reverse complement strand
AAAAAAAAAAAAAAATACAGACACCACAAAAGAAATAGAAAAAATCTGAATAGTTGTATGTTTATTTTTAAAATTGAATCTGTGTTTAAAAACTTTTCCATAAAGAACACTCCAGCCCCTGATGATTTCATTGGTTAATTCTTCCAAATATTTTAAGAAGAAATAAGAGAAAGTTTTCCTAAATCTTGAGAATATTTCTCATTTCTCATAAGTTAAGCATAACAATATGAAAAAATGATGACGATATTTAAAAAAAGATTATTAGTCAATATTTCTCATAAATATAGACACAGAAACCCAAACTTCATAATAGAAAGCTGAATCCAGAAATATATAAAAAGGATAAAGCATCATGATCAAGTGCAGTAAATTTCAGGAATGCACATTTGGATTAACATCCAAAAACCAACCAATGTAATTCATGATATTAACAGATAAAGGAGAAAAACATGTAATTATTTCAATTGTTTTAAAAAAATTGATAAAATTCAGCACTCAAACATGAGTAAAATCCTCAGCAAACTAGGAACCTTCCTTTACATAATAAGGGATTTTAACAGCAACAACAAAAAAAACTAAAGCTAATAAATATCATTTTTAATGGTAAAATATTGAATGAGTTGTAGGGAGAGGAAGGAATTATGTTTGGTAAATTTTAGTTGCATGAGAATGAATAATCAAATGGTATCGATAGTATAATAGTAAATCATGTAGATGTCTCTAGTTGAGGCATAACTGAGGATGGGAGAAAGTCAAGAGTGTCCTCTCTTACTATTTCTCTTTAACATTCACTGGAGGTCCTAGCCAATGCAACAAGGCAAGTAAAAGAAATAAAATTATATAGATTGGAAAGGAAGAATAAAATTGTCTTTATTTGCAGATGTCATGATTGTGTGCATAGAGAATCAGAAGGAGTCTACAAAAACTACTAGTTCTAGTAAGTGAATTTAATAAGTTTGCAGGATGGAAGATCAGTATAAACAAATCAATTGTATTTTTATATACTAGCAGTGAACAATTGAAAACAAAAAATTTTAATACCATTTTAAATTGGCATCATAAAACAAAATAATGATAAATTTAACAAAATATGTGCAAAATCTTTATACGGAAAATCACAGAATATTGCTGAGAGAAATTAAAGACTAAAATAAATGGAGAAATATACTTCATGGATTAGAAGATTCAGTATTGTTAAGATGTAATTTCTTCTCAAATTGATTTATAACTTCAAAGTAATCCCAATTAAAATTCTAGAATGTTTGGATTTTTCTGTATAAATTGGCAAGATTATTCTAAAATTTATTTGGAGACACATAAGACCTAGAAGAGCCAAAATAACCTGAAAAATAAAGTCGGAAAACTTATACAGCTTGATTTCAAAACTTACTATATAGCTATGATAATTAAGACAATGCGATATTATCATAAGGACAGACAAAGAGGTTAATGAAACAAAATAGAGTCTAGAAATAGATCCACACATATATGGTCAATTGATTTTGGACAAAGATTTCAAAGCAGTGCAATGGGGAAAGGATAATCCTTTCAATAAATGGTGCTGGAATAACAGAGTATCTGTATAGAAACATGAAATTTGCTCTCCTGGCTTATACCATATTAGTTTAAAATCAGTAGATGACCTAATAAACCAAAACTATAAAAATCCTAGGAGAATATCTGCCAACTAGGGGTAGTCAAAGATTTCTTAGAATATATAAAGCACTTTAAAAATGAATAAAATGAACTGCATAAAAATTAAACATGTTTACTTATCAAAAGCATAATATGAACATGAATAGGCATGCCACAGACAGTGAAAAATATTCACAATAAATTTGTCTAACAAAGAGCTTGTATCCAGACTATATAAACAATTCCTACAACTCAGTAAATAAGGCAAACAACCCGATTTTTTAAATGGGCATAGCACTTGAACAGGAACTTCATATGGGAAGATACATGGTCAATAAGGAAATGAAGAAGTGCTCAACATCATTAGTCATTAGGAAAATGTAAAATAAAACCACAATGAGATATCACTACACATTAAAAAAAAAAATAAAAGACCGGTAAGTACATATATTGGCAAGGATATGGAGCAACTGGAATTTTCTTAGATTTCTGGTGGGAATTAAAAATCAGACAATCATTTTGGAAATCAGCTTGGCAGTTACTAATAAAGTTAAGAATTCACTTACAATTTACCCAGGAATCCCAAATATAAGTTCACAAAAAGACTTGCAGAAGATATTTACAGCAGTTCTATAGCAGACCCAAACTGGAACAAACTCAAATGTCTGTTAGCAGAAGAAGGAATAAACAAATGTTGGTATATCCTTACAGTGGAATTCTACTTGGCAATTAAAAAGGAATGAACTGTTATTCCACCTGTTCAGACTTACCGGGAATCAAATAGAGTCCTGGAAAGCGACTTTAGTAGATTGACAGAGTGAAGGTTGCGCAGCTGGTCTGAACCGGCACAGTTCTCCACATTCTCCTAAGAGCTGTAGAAAATTGAAAAATCTCAAGCATCAGTGTCATTCAAGAATATGGCTGTGAAGTTCACCCAGGAGGAGTGGCAGCACCTGAGCCCTTCTAAGAGGACCCTGTACGGAGAGAGATGTGATGCTGGAGAACTACAGTCACCTTGTCTCAGTGTGGTACTGCTTTACAAAACCAGAAATGATCTTGGCATGGGAACAAGGAGAAGACCCCTGGTTATTAGAGGAAGGATTTCTAAACAGGAGCCAATGTTGGCAGAGTGACAACGTGGTTGAGAGAATGAACTTGGAGCTACACTACCTGTGCTTAAATCCCAGGTAATGGTTGAGCATTGGGTAGGTCACTTAAACTCTGTACCTTAGTTACCTCATCTGCAAAATGGGAATATTACATATTTCATAGGGTAATTATGAGGATTAAAAGTTAATCTCTATGTATAGTCTCTTTATATTGGATAGAGGTTGTATTAGTCTGTCAAAGGGATCCTGATACAAAATACCAGAAACCTGTTGGCTTTTATAAAGGATATTTATTTGGGGTAGAAGCTTACAGTTACCAGGCCATAAAGCATAAGTTACTTCCCTCACCAACATCTATTGCCACGTGTTGGAGGAAAATGGCTGCCAAAGTCTATGAGGGTTCAGGCTTCCTGGATTCCTCTCTTCCCGGGGCATGCTTCTCTCTGGGCTAAGCAATTTTGCTAGCTCCACAAGGCCAGCTGTAGACTATCAGGCAAATGGCTTGTTTCTCTTTTCTGGGGCCTTTTCTCTTTCCTCGCAACCAAGCTTCTCTGTGTGCTTACTTCCTGGGGCTCCAACTCAAAAACTCCAGCATCAAAACTCCAACTCTAGGGTGGATGTGACTCAAATGGTTGGGCATCCATCTCCCATATGGAGGGATCTGGGTTCGATCCCCAGGACCTCCCAGTAAAATAAAAAAATTAAAAAAATATAGAAGGCATGTGGGCGCACCGTCAGGCCCCGTGCATGGGCGTGCCATGCCCCGCTGAACCACACAGCAAGATGATGATGTAACAGGAGAGTGGCACAAGGGAAAGCCAGAATGAGACACACCAGAAAACTGGAAACTGAGGTGGCACAGGTGGCAGAACTCCTCTCTCCCACATCGGAGGTTGCCAGGATCGAATCCCAGTGAAGACAGGAGGAGAAGGATGAGAAGAGAGGGCAGGAAACAGACACAGAGAATTGCCCAGTGAATGGACACAAAACAGCAAAAACGAGGGGAGGGGGGGTTAAAATGGATTTTTAAAAGTAAAATAAATAAATAAATAAATCCTAAAAAAAAAAAAATCTCCAATTCTGTCCTTTGCCATGTCTTTTATCTGTGAGTTCCCACCCACCAGGGGCGGGGACTCAGCACCCTACTGATGTGACCCAATCAAAGTCCTAATCATAATTTAATCAATTAAAACTGATACCTCTGACAGACCAGAGTACAAACATAATCCAATAACTATTTTTGGAATTCATAAACAATGCCAAACTGCTACAGAGGTCAAACCCTTGTTGGATATGTGGTTTCCAAGTGTTTTCTCCCAGTGAGTGGGCTGCCTTTTCACCTTCTTGACAAAGTCATTTGAGGCGTAGAGGTGTTGAGTTTTGAGGAGGTCCTATTTGTCTATTTATTCTTTCATTGTTCCTGCTTTGGGATTTGGGAGACCGCTGCCTACCGCCAGATTTTAGAGTTCTTTCCCTACATTTTTCCCTAAGAGTTTTATGGTTCTTTCTTTTATTTTTGGGTCTTTGGCCCATTTTGAATAAATTTTTGTGTGGGGTATGAGATTGGGGTCCTCTTCTTTCTTTTGACTGTGGTTGTCTAGTTCTCCCAGCACCATTTGTTGAGTGGACTGTTCTGGCCCATCTGGGTGGGTTTGGCAGCCTTGTCAAGAATCGCTTGACTGTAGATGTGAGAATATATTTCTGAACTCTCAATAATAGAGTAGTTTATGGAAAAATACACTAAGTGTAAGCTATGGACTATAGTTTGCAATAATGTTTTGCAGATAATAAAATTTTCATCATTTGTAACAAATGTTATACAATAATGCAATGTGTTGGTGGTTGATGTATGGGAATCCTGTATGTTATGCATGATTGTTTTGTAAAATCACAACTTCTCTAATAAAAAAAATTTTAAAGGAATGAGCTACTGTTACATGGATGAATGTCAAAAATAGGTTGCAACAGTATGTGAATCTACAGTTATCACAATAAATTTTTCAGCTAAATAACATATTAAACAAAATGTCAAGCACAAAAGACTACATACTGTATGATTTCTTTTATATAAAGCTTTAGAAAAAAGCAAAATTAATGTATATTGCAAAAAAAAAATCAGAACAATTGTGTTCCTGGATTGAGAAGGGCTTGACTGGGATGAGGTACAAGGGAATTAGGCACAAGGGAACTAACTTACTTTTTTTTTTTTTAACAATTTATTGAAGTATATCATTCATACATGAACATACATAAACTATAAATGTTCAGTAAACATCGTGAACTTACAAAACAAACATGCATAGCATCATGCAGGGCTCCCACACATCACCCCCCCACAAACACCCCGCATGGTTGTGAAACATCTGTTAACAAATCATGAAAGAGCATCGTCAAAGTATTACTACCAACTATAGTCCGTATCTTCCTCCCCTATACATTTTTTAAAGGATTTATTTATTTACTTTAATCCATTTTTACACCCCCACCCCCACCCCCCGGTTTTTGCTGTTTCTGTGTCCATTTGCTGAGCGACTCTGTGTCCGTTTCCTGCCCTCTCTTCTCATCCTTCTCCTCTGTCTTCACTGGGATTCGATCCTCAGAACCTCCGATGTGGGAGCGAGTCGTCCTACTGCCTGCACCACCTTAGTTCCTGGTTTTTCAGTGCGTCTCGTCCTGGCTTTACCTTGTGTCACTCTCCTGTTATGTCATCATCTTGCTGCATGGCTCGTGGGGCATGGCGGCGCACCCGCACTTGGGGCCTATTGGCCCACACACATTCTATTTTTTTATTTTTTTATTTTTACTGGGAGGTCCCAGGAATTG
This sequence comes from Cabassous unicinctus, assembly GCA_029593785.1. Lineage (NCBI taxonomy): Eukaryota > Metazoa > Chordata > Mammalia > Cingulata > Chlamyphoridae > Cabassous > Cabassous unicinctus. Next base: position 8,459 of record JAQZBX010079102.1, on the reverse strand, counting down.
AACCCAGGTCTCTCCATAAGGGAGATGGATGCCCAACCACCTAAGCCACATCCATCCCCCTGCTATGTCTCTTAAGGTTGACCAAAGATACCCAAAGTTACAGTCTTTTCCCATACAGGATGGTCAAATAATAAATCAGGCTTAGTTTATCACCAGCATTCTGAAAATCCAGACCTGGGAGAAAAACTAGGTCTGGGGACACATGCATGGTTTCTAATATAGCGAATGTTTAGCCTATCCTGATTATCACAAAATCAGGACAACAAGAATATTCGCAAACAAGGGAACTTTCTTGTTTTTTTATTCTACTTCTTGATTGACATATTGGCTCTATAGGTCTATATATTTGTCAAAACCCATCAAACTGTACACTTGAGATTTGTATATTTGACTTCATGTAAATTTATACCTTAATTACAAAGAAAGAAAGATATTTGCCTCTTTTTCTAACTTGCAGATTCGATTTTATTCTCATTCCAGTTCTTCATGTGACTAATCTTATAAAAGAAATCTAAGTATTTGAAAATCGATTTCTCTTTTTCCCTTTGCCTTTCTTTGCCTTCCTTCTTCCTTCTGAAACCCATAGGAATGTGAGAAAAGGTAGGTTACCATTGCGAGGAAAACTATAGCAGAGAACATATATCAGAATGTTCTGTCACTTGGACCTTGTGCAGGCCTAAAATTTGAATGTGTAACTCTAGAAATGGTTGCTATGGTGATAAAACACTTTACTGAAATAGCATGTATTTTACTCAAAATTTAGAGAAATGGTAACAGTTTCTAGTAATCATGCACTGGTATTAACTTGCAGTGATATGACTAGAGCTTGCAAGTTTTGCATCCATTATCACCAGGTGAGTTCATCAGGTTAAAGTTATGCCAGGGAATAATGAAATATGTATAGGTAGCCCAATTTTCTTGTTATATATCTATGCTTGCCCAGATGGATCCCCCTTCTCAAAATTAATAATATTACCTGGAGAAATCAGGCCAAGGATACCAAATTGCAAAAAGTTGAGACTGGAGGAAACCTTGTGAGGGCATCTTTTCCATCATTTTGCCTGCAGTAGGACTGACTATTCTTGAGCTCTCTCAAATATTAAGAGTCTGTCAAGGATGAAGAACCATTGAAATGCTGCTAGGAGTAGCCCCTGGTGTAACCACCCTATAACTGTAGCACTCAGAGGTACCATCTAGCTCCAGAATGTTGAAATCTGTCCCCTTCATCATTTTATAAATTTTTATTATAAATCTTCTTATTCTTATTTAGTCTGAATAGATCTCTTATAAAGAAACCTCTACCCCTTAATCATATCTGTAGCCTGTCTGTAAACCTTCTCTGGTGCTTTTATATCTGTTCAAACTGGTTGCAATGTTTTGAGTATGAAATCATCATGATTTTATTTAAGGATAGAAGAATTGTTTTCTTTGCAAGATGCTTTCTGATGATACCCAAGTTTTCTTGATCACCATGCAATGGTACATTAGACCAGTATAGTAACTTCAGAGAAACGTCTGCAAAGATTTTTGGATCCTCTCCTGGATCAATAATGGATGGCCAGCAGTCTATTGATAATTTCTAATATTCCCCTTTAGAGCTGAATATTGAAACTCTTCTGTCATCTCTCTACCGCCCCTTTGTACAGTCTTATAGGAGCTCATCACCTTCTGTTTGCCTTTCATGACCTGGAAGATCTGAGTGATTCCTATAGCCTTGGCAGTGTTACTTTTCATTTCTCTGTCCTTTTACTTACAAAACTGTAAAATTGCACCAGTGACCGCATAGCTCCCTGAGGAACCCCACCATCTTATGCGAGAAGGAAAGGAGAAACAAAAAACTTAGATAATCTATAACCTACAAAAGAAATCCGTGAAAAATTAAAATTTTTTCATGTTCCTAGAGAAAAACCTGAAAACTAGAATTTGCCATGCCCTATTGTGTTCCAAAGAGATGAGAAGGTTGGCTTTTGGTGAAGAAAGCTGTAGCTCAGCCTAACGGGCACCATGGTGAGATGGTGGTGGGCATCCATGTTCTGTTAGCATCAGAGAACAGTTTCAATGAGGGGATATTAAAGAGAGAGAGTCCCTGTTGTAGGAAAACTCTTACTATTCTAATTCCTAAATACATCCTAACATAATGCAGTTGGGAATTAGCAAAGATAAACGGTATCTTACAAGTTATGTGCACACACAACACGCACACAGTATTTTACAAGATGCACACATACACATAGAAGCTCTTAAGCAGTTGCAATAAACATTTGCATAAAGGTAAGCAGATTTGCGGTGATGTACCAGAGAATAAAGGAACACATAACGTGGTTTATTTCAGTGCAGGCGGGTTTAGTCAGATTTTGGATCTGAATTAAAATATGATTGACTGTATTTGTTTTAACATGTATTCAACACCAATTGACAAAAAAGAAGAAAATAGACCCTCTTATATGTTGCTGTTAGAAGTAAAAATTAGTATAACTCAATGGAGGGCATTATGGTGATATCCCCAATTCAAATATACTTTTTGACCCAGGAGTTCCATTTCTAAACTGCATATCCTGTAGATATGCTTACATGTGTGCAAAATGACACAAGTACAAGTTTATTCATGGCAGCATTATTTGTACTAGTAAAAGATTAGAAACAACCTGAGTGTCCATCCTGAAGCACATCCCACAAGACAGTACTGCACAGCCAGAAAAAAGAATGAGGACCTTTTTATGTACTGACATGGAATGAGCTTCAAGATAATCATTAGTGGAAAAAAATCAGGGTGTAAAAGAGTGTTTATAATGGTCTACCTACCATTTGTATATAAAAATGGAGGAAGAAAGTGTCCTGATCAATAAATTAGGTTGAACCATATGAAATTGCTATTATTGGACTGTTTCTGACCTGGAAAAATCACAGCCAATTCCATCCAGTTCAACCTAGTAAGTACACTTAAAATATCTCTGGAAGTGTCCACTGTAAATTGATAATATTGGCTGTCTTTGGGATGGGGGCAGAACTGAGTTAACTAAGGGGCAAGGATGAGATTTTATACATTGTGAATATTAAATTCTGAGGCTGTACTATCTATTTCAAAAATAAATCACTAAAATTATAAATACATGCATGCATATATACATACATACATGAATGTGGTTGAGGAATATCATTTTCTCATCTCGCTGCAGAATGAAACAGAAATGTCATGTTTCTAAACTGAAGCAAACAAACATTATGGTTTAGTTTCTTTTTTCCTTACACTAAGCCAGAAAATTCTGAGAATTATTTTAAGATATCTTTTCCAAGAAGAAAACACCAGCGCCTCTAGTCTTTTTAGGAAAAAGAAAAATCTACAGCACTAATCAGACCCATAGAGACTGTTTATGAGCACGTCTTTCTGAGGTCTGCAACTTGTGAGTCTGCTCAAATGACTCAAGTACATTAACAAATGGAACAAAGAAGAATGGAAATAATAAGTGAGATGTAAATGAGAGCACATTAAAAATAAAATTCCTGAATCTCTATTCCCATTCTGTAGAATTTAAGTTGTGGTAGATGTTTTGAAAAGCATCAGCTACTTGGATGGTAACTCAAGAAGTGGAAATGTCAAAAGAGAGGGGGTACATTTAGATCCACCTTTTAATAGGATTTGTATGTAAAGTGAATTCAGTTTTTATGAATTGAATTTTCCAAGATAGGTTTCATATCGTAGGGATTGGTACTGTGCCAAATAGAGTAGCTTGTCTTAGCAAGGTACTACATCAGGGGTGTTTGTATTCTCACCCTGTTGCTGAACATAAGGAGTCTTCAATGAGAAGATTCGACTTATGTCACTGAATGCTAAAGAATTTTAAGTATCTTCTTTTTGAAAGAAAACACAGAGAAGTAACCCAGAACTTTTCTTGGAGAAAAATTCTATAGAGAAAAGGACCTTTGTACATTTCAAAATTTATACAAATTGATTTTTCAATGTATAAAATGATTTTTTTAATATATTTCCACCTCAAGAATTAGCTTGCACTGTTGTTATACAGTCAGACATGAAAAATATTTTGAAGAGGCACATATTTAAGGTCTATCTGCAGTAAGCAAACAGACATCAGCTAGATTTTCTCATTCTTGAAACACAGGTACCAGAAAGCATAAAGGACCTAAAGTTTTGCTGCAGCCCTGGGAGTGCATTTATTCATTGAACAGATCATACCTAGGTGCCTACTACTATATGTAAAACATGGTCGTTTGTATTATAAGAGCCTGAATGACCAAAGGAACATAATGGTCATTCTGTGTTACATGTAATCTTTTCACACACTCTGAAAATTGTTAACCTGCATGTACTATAGCTCTCAGTTAAGCAGTGTTAAACTTGTGAGGCGGTTCCCAGTTCGTTCCGTGTAAATGAGAGTTTGCTGTAACTGTACTCCATATCTTGACCACTGTCTTGCTTGTGTATTCTCCCAAAACACTCTGCTTTTTTAGAACCCTGTGCTCAGCTTCATTGAATTAGAAGCGATTACTTAAAATGGGTCTAAGGTCAAAATGGACTCTGCTTCCCACACGGTAGCAGGATTAGAGGCTGTTTCATCCTCTGCTGTGGGGTGAGGTGACCTGAGAAAATACAGTGGCCTATTAAAGTCTCTTCTCCTTGTGCTATGCTTTATAGCTTACACAGTGCTTTCAAGGCAACCCCCTCAGTTCATTTTTTTAGTAAGCTCGTGTGGTAAACGCACAAATATTCTTTACCTGTTTAACTGGAATCCAAGACTCTAAGAGGTCTACAGTCCTGCCCAAAAAGCAGGTCTAGGATTAGGAGCTAGTCCCTGGAATCAGTGCAAGGAGAATGGGGAGAATGTGAGGGGTGGGGCCACATGCAACAACTCTGTACCCAGGTTAGAAAGAACGGTCTTGCTGTACTTGTCAGGATATTCATATAAATGTCAAAGCTTGTCTAGAAATCTGTAAAGATGAAATGAGATGAATAAAGTTATGTCCAAGTGGGCTTCCCTATGCAAATGTTACCAGATATTTACTTCCATTTTACATCGCAGAAGATTTGAAATTGAACCTGTACAGTTTGCCCTACACCAAACACTAAACAATTTCATTTTTGTGAAGATGCTAAAGGAACTTTATAATGTGACTATTTTGTGTTCTTTATCTGGAGAGTGGTCCGATTTACAGATCCTGGGTAACTTTGTAATTTCTCACTTCTTTGAATTGTTATATATTGCTTTGTTTCTGAAAATTCATCCAGCTCTTCTTTTTTATTTCTAGCCCACTACTTGTGAAAAGATACTTCCAGTGACCAGTAAGAAGGCAAACATGGACAGTTTGGACACATGCTCTTCAAATTTAAAATCTAGCAAACTCCTTCCAGTTGAACTCAGTGAAGAAATAGAGAGTTCCTCTGTGACTGCAAGCCCAGTAATAACACCTAAATTCACTACTAAATCCATGGCCCTGCCTAGAACCAAAAAAAAACTCTAAGGCTTTCTCCAATGCTAAACAGTACAAAAACAAAGCTGCTCTTTCTAGTTCTAAAAGGAGGGAATAGGAGGGGGAAATGACAGGACTATGCCAAGCTTTTAGCCTTTTAGCTCCACTGAGCCCTGCCATCTGTTTGCATCTGTTTAAAATTGAAGCTAGTTATCTCCAAAGCAACGTGAATTGCATATGATGTTAAAGGACAGCCATCAATTAGCTGATGACAGGCCTGGCTGAAATCAACTCAAGATGTATGCAAGCATTGTGTAGATGGGCATATGCTCTCAAAGTAACAAGGCCAGTTGGGAGGGCTTGCTCAGTTTTACTTCACATTCTTATATTTAGTCACAATTACTTATAGAGGAAAATGAGAGGCCAAATATGGTAATGGAGGTTCCGAATAATTACGTGCACTCTGCGCTAGAACACTTTGTTAGGAAATTGCTAATAAACTTGCCATAGGTACCACGGCAGAAGTGCTTCAGTTCACTCACATGTGTTCTTGTGATTTTAGACTGCTGTAAATTGTTTAAGACAACTTATTTTAAACTTGGAAAAATAGATCTTTTAGCTACTTGCATACTTGCTGCTAAGTTCCCAGTCTATTGATTTAGTCAATAAAAATCAGATTTTGCCCAGTCATGTTAATTTTTATGTTAACAAGAGGTGAATATAAAAATTTTCTAAGTCCTTATGCAAATTTTGAACATGGTCTGCTGCTGCAAAGGTAGGCACCCATCTTTGGGGAAGTCATGAGGCTGGATGCAGGGGAGAATACATCATTATTTTTAGTATTATGGGTATCTTTTGTCCACATGGACAAATAATTTTGTCATTTGAGGTCAAACTGGGTGAATAGATGCTTCCCTTGGCCTCCCAAACAAATTCTAAAGCAGGGGTTCTTAACCAAGGGTCCGTGAGCTTGAACTGAAATTCAAAAAAACATTATTCTTGTGTCAGTGCGGGTGTGATATATCTATTAAATAATACGCGGTGTAGTGTGGGCTTAGTAGAGGGTCCGTGGTTTTCACTTGACTGGCAAAGGGGTCCGTGGAACAGAAAATGTTAAGAACCCCTGTTCTAAAGAGAAAATTTTCAGTTGTTTTCTCTTTTATAAAATTGTAACCTACTTTCATTTCAAGCCCCTGTGGGGTTGTTAGTTAGGCCTCCAAAATGATCCATACCTGGCCAGCTGAGCATGTATTACTTGCATATAAATCCACTCACTGACTAAAGTTAATAGATGTGCATCTTTACAGGCAGTTAATTTAGAAGACACTGTTGTGGTTCTGAATGGGTCAAAGATAGCACTGGCACACACTGCCCTGTCTGAGTGATTCTGCCAGTGTTTTCTTAGTGCCTTCAGTGTGCTTCCCTGGGGGGATCCTGCCAGCCAAAGCATATCTCCTCTTTATTGGCTTGGCTTTTATTTCAAAACTGGAGTTGACATAACTTCTTCAAAGTCTTTCTCCCTTCCTGATTATTTCAATCCCATTAGGTCATCTGGCAGTCTGTAAACCATCTTCTGCGCTTTAAGCATTCTCTCAGGGTTTAGTAAGCAAATCTTTGAAGGGCATGTTCTGCTTACCTGGTTAGAGAGCTCAGTGGAGGTTTCCCTTCTCTACTCATACTCCAGGAGGCAGACGTGAGGGCTGCAGGCTTTTAATCGCTGGCAGGAAAGAGCCCTGGAGGAGCAGGGGCCTAAAACCTAGGAAAGCTGGCTGCTGCTCTCCTTGCAGAAAAGCCAATAGAGATGGTAGCTTTGATTCTGCCCATTTTTGGGGGCTGAGAATTGAAGATTCCCTGTATTCAAAATGCTCTTTTCACAGCCATGTTACCTTTTGGGTTTGGAGAATTCTGTTGTTAACTTAAATACTATACAAACACTCTATTTCCTTTTGTTCCTAAATTAGTGACTCTGCTCAATAAGCTGAACAAAGGTTCAGAATTAACCACTTACTGCAAGGTGAGTCATTGTGTGTTTAGTGTGCCTGCACCCTTTGCCACCCCAGCACCAAGCAAGGCCAATTGTCCTTCCTATCATAAGATGCATTCTATTAGCTCTCCTCAGTCTAGACTTTCATTTTATTTGTGTAGAATCATTTTGATAGAGTGTTGGCTGACTCTAGAGAGAATTTCTGTAGTGTTTTCATTTCTTATTTAATTAAATGGAACACACTTGGACCAGGCCATGTCTGAACTTCATTTTCCAATTGTTGCACCTCTTTAATATCTGGGGACATATGGCCTTGCTTCCCCCGTTTGCATCCATGCTGTGAAAAAGTAGCTCTTCCATTTATGATTGGCTCTCAGTGACGGATAGGCCAACTCTAAGGCATTTAATAACAATCACTCTGACACTTCCTGCTCTCCACAGCATGGGAGTTGGGCTTTGCTGTGACCCGGGGAGACATGCTCTGTCTAGGACAGTGCAGCGTGGGTGTTATTTCCAAGGAAGGCAAATACTGATTGCTTTAGTTTCCCTGGCTGCTCAAGAGAATACCATGCAATGGTTCAACTGAAACAATGAGAATTCATTTGCTCACAGTTTTTGAGATTAGGAAAAAAGTCCAAATCAAGGCGTCATAAAGGTGACGCTTTCTCTCCAAAGCCTGTGTCCTGGGGCTGGCTGCTGGCGATCTTTTGTCCTTAGCTTGCAACTTAGCAAGGCCCATGGCAGCCTCTTTTGGCCTCCCAGTTTTCTTCCAGGTTTCATTGATATCAGCTTCTGGCTGCTCCTTCTGTGACTTTTTCTCTGTCTGAATTTCATCCTACTTATAAAAGACTCCAGGAATAGGATTATGGCCCATCCTGACTGAGGTGGGCCACACCTTAACTGAATAACCTCATCAAAAGGTCCTACTAGCCCGCACCAAATCTTGGTGTGTATTTCCATCTTTCTCTCCCATTTCTCAGCAAGCTCTGTACTTTCCCCCATTTCCCAATAAGTTCTTTTGACTGGCCTAACTTTAAAAAAAAAAAAAAAA
>JAQZBX010079101.1:0-14026 GCA_029593785.1 Cabassous unicinctus | reverse complement strand
TGTATGTTATTGTTCATATAGACTAAACATGGTGTAATGTGGGAGACAACAACACAATGGTATGAGGAAATGGAAATCATTGGGACTATCTTGGAGACTGGATACCAGAGTGATCTTATATTATTTTCTCAATTATGTAATAATGGTTGTGTGTTGGAGATAAAAGTTAGTGTTCTTATGTCTTATATAAGGGAAAAGATTCAGAGAGGTTACATGTCACATTTAAGACCACCACAGCAAGATATCAGTATATAATCTAGAATATATCTTCCATGAGATCAAGAGCCATGTCTGATTCTTCCTTTTTTCTGCTATATCAACCAGCATAGGACATTATGCATACTAAGTGCTTGATACACTGTGGGGAAATTTAAAAACAACCCCCGCCACAAATTCTTTGACACTGCTCCAATTGAGAGATTAATCTATGTCCCCTCCTCTTGAATCTGAGCAGTTTTGTGACTGGTCATCCATTAGAATATAACAAAAATGATGCTGTGTGGCTTTTGAGGCTAAATCATAAAAGGCCATCAGTGTCTACTTCACTATAAGGAACATTCATGCTTATTGTACTGGAGATGTTCAACTACCTTGAGGCTTCCACAAAGTAAGGAAGACAACTCAAATGGAAAGTCCATGAGTATGCCCTCTGTTTAGCAGTGCTAGTCTTAGAGTTATACTAGCCTAGGTACCAGATACGTGAGTGAAGTCATCTCTAGATGATTACAGCTCCCAGGTATTAAACCCCAGACATAATGGAGCATAGATAAGGCATCTTCACTGTGTTCTGTCTAGATTGCTGACTCACAGAATCTGTGAGCATAATAAAATTATTTTGAGCCACCATCTTTTTGGTATAATGTATCCCTTGCTAGAACCAAAAGCTCCTCACCACTTGTCCTGGTATCTTTAGTAGCATATGTCATCTAGTCCCATAATCTGCTGGTTAAGTGTATGAGCTTTGGTGACAGAGAGCTTGGGTTCAAGACCTGGTTCTATTATTCACTAGCTATGATACCATAGGCAAATTAATCTATCTGGGCCTCTTTCCCTTTATATCATATAAATATAGTGATAGTACTAACCTTAAAAGGTGGTTATGAACACTAAAAGAGTTAATATGTGTGTAAAATGTTTAGAAGAGTGCCTGGTAAAAAAAAAGTGCTAAAAATGTTTTATCTTTTAAACTTGATTTAATTTAATTTATTTTTTAAAGAAGCTGTATGTATTAGTCAGACAAAGGGTTGTTGATGCATAATACCAGAAATCTGTTGGCTTTTATAAAGGGTATTTATTTGGGGTAGAAGCTTACAGTTACCAGGCCATAAAGTGTAAGTTACTTCCCTCAGCAAAGTCTATTGCCATGTGTTGGAGCAAAATGGCTGCCAATGTCTATGAGGGTTGAGGCTTCCTGGGTTCCTCTCTTCCCGGGGCTCCATTTCTCTCTGGGCTCAGCTGTGGCACTTTCTCCACAAGGCCAGCTGTAGAATGTCAGGTGAACGGCTCTGCCTCTTTCCCCAAGGTATCTGCCTGTGTTTAATGGAGACGTCTCTCCTTCCTCACGTATCTGCTTCTCCTGTGTATTTACTTCCCAGGCTCCAGGATCAAAACTCCAGCATCAAAACTCCAACTCTCCTCTTTTGCCACATCTTTTATCTGTGAGTTCCCACACACCAAGGGGTGGGGATTCACCCCCCTACTGATGTGGCCCAATCAAAGCCCTATTCATAATTTAATTAAGTAAAAGTAAAACTTCTGAATCTAATACACTCTAATATGCCCAGAGGAAAAGACCAGTTTTCAAACATAATTCAATGTTACATTTTGAAATTCATCAATCATATCAAACTGCTACACACCACCCTCTGAAATCCAAAAAGACATTACAATATTGAAAAAAGCCTTAAATCAGTAGCAATGCTAAGTATAGAATCACATCACAATCAGTTTAAAGAAATACAGTTTGTTTGGGGGCAAAGTCTCGTCTACTACAGACCTCTGAAACTTACAAAATAATTTATCTGCTTCCAATATGCAAATGGAAAAAGGATAAACATTTTCATTGAAATAAGGATAAATTGGGAGGGAAACTTCAGACATGGGCCCTCTATAGTTCAGTAAACCTGCAGGGCCTGCTTCATTAGATGTCAAAGTCTGAGAGACATTATTTTTTTTTTTACTTTTTTTTCCCTTTTTTTAAACTTTTTTGTTTTTTAAAAAGATACTTAGATTACATAAATATCACACAAAAAATATAGGAATTCCCATATGCCCCACTCCCCACACCAACCACACCTGTCCACATAAAAAACATACTTCATTAGTGTGGCACATTCATTGCAATTGATAAATGCATCCTGGGTCATTGCCACTTAGCATGGAGCATAGTTCACATTGTTTATATGCTAAGAGACTTCAAAGTGTGTCAGGGAGTCATCCCAGAGGTAACACTTGTGCACATCTCAGCAGGATCTCATAGACTGCCAAAGTGGATACTACCCCAAATAGTGGGGCTCCTGAGGGCTCTGGAGACACCCAGGTCCTATGGTCAGGGCAGACAGCTCCAGAGTTTGGTGCCTTGCCAGTGGGCCCTACTTTGGAGTTTGTGCTCCTGAGAGTGACAGAGTTGGACTCAATTATGGCTTCCCTACACATGGATCATCTGCCCTTCTATTTAAACTTATACTTGTGCTGGAGTTTGTAGGTGTACGTCCAAGAGCCTGGAATCTTTGGCCTGTCCGTGTGCCAGCTGGGCCTGGAGCCTCAGCAGAGTTGCAACACCTACTCTCCAGTTCATTGGACTCACCAAGGACAATCAACAAGGAAGTGAGGAATGGTAACCACCACACCAAGGAAATGAGAGAGCCTACAACTGCAAGCAAGAGAGTCCCATCCATCAGCTGTATGGAATCAAAGCCCCTCTCAATTAGAGGTGAAGTGGACATCACCATCCCAGAATCCTCAGGATTGGGGAATGAACTGTGGAGTAGAGTGGACTTGCTGGTATTCTACTATAAATATATGGTGATTCTAGCAGTGGAAGAAATTGCAACATTGATGTGGAGGCAGTGGCCAGTGGAGGCTCTAGAGGCAGGGAGGGGGAAAAACAGTTGAAATACAGGGTTTTGTTCGGGACTTGGCAATCATCCTGAATGACATTGCAACAACAGATATAGTTCATTTTATACTATCCCTTAAAATGCAGTACTGTGTGGGAGACAGTCATTCTTAAGATGATAGTTTCTTCTTGGGGCCACATGGGGTCCCACCCTTACCACAGGCTTGCCTAATGACCATTTTCTTGGTTCCACCCTCACCAAGCATCTTGGTGTTGACCAAGCTCTAGATCTCACCCTCCAAAAGCATTGCAGTGATGGCCACACTTTACCCAAACTTTGGGTTAGAGTCTTAACCCACCTAGTATAGTGAGTGAAGACAACATCCTTCCTAACCTTTGGCATACAGGCTCAACCCTCTCAGAGCAATGAATTGACCACCTGGCCTTCCCTAATCCATGGAGGACAGGCATGCCCCTCTCAGACCTATGGGGCATCAACCTCAACTTCCCTAATCATTGAGGAATATGTTCCACCCTCTCTGTACCCTGGGGCAGCAAAACTTTCCCTGAACAGCAGGTGGGAACATCCACCCTATTCAAGTACTGGGGCAAATTCACCCTCTCTGTACACATGGGTGGGGTTCCTCTTTTGGCCCAAGGTGATGTCTTAATTCCAGATTTCAGCATCCATGATTTTCCTGTTGAAGTCATTTCCACTTCAGTCTTTCCTCTCCATGTCCCTTTTAGTTCAAGCTGACAGTGGTTTTGTTCATACAGCTCTCTCAAAAAGCTTGTTGGTTTAGCATGCATGAAGCAGGGGTCCAAGCCATCAGACAGTAAGACTTTCCACAAGTCTTTCTGAGATGACTGCATTTTCAATCCTGATTTACAAGTTCCAAGTTTAGTGAAGTCCTCAAATGGGGCACTATTGTCTGAGAGCTTGATTTCCAGAGGTTTGGAATTTCTGGAATCAGTTTCTGTTTTCTTTGTGTCCAAAAATTCAGTCGTCGGCTTATCTCTCTTGTCTAGCATTTTGCTATAAGCTGCAAGGAGAAGCCAAGCTGCATTCTCTGAGTTTACCTTGGAAAATTCTTTTAGGTAAATGCCCAGGCTCGCCATTTTCAATTTCTGCCTTCCATAAAACACCAGGAGTTAATCTTGCTAAGCTCTCTGCAACTTTAAAACACAGATGACCTTTCCTCCAGTTTCCAATAATAGTTTCATCATTTACTTCTAAGGCCTCATAAAAAGTATCTTTAGCATCCATATTACTGTCAACAATCTCTTCAAAGCACTGTAGGTCTTTTCTACCAATCATTTCACAATTCCTCCAAAAAATACCCCTTAACAATTTATAAAACCATTCCAACATTTTGGTAATTGCAAAAGCACTTCCCCACTCCTTGGTATGAAATTCTGTATTAGTCAGCCAAAAGGGTGCTGATGCACAATACCAGAAATCTGTTGGCTTTTATAAAGTGTATATATTTGGAGTAGAAGCTTACAGTTATCAGGCTATAAAACATGAGTTACTTCTCTCACCAAGTCTATTGCCATGTGTTGGAGCAAAATGGCTGCCAATGTCTGTGAGGGTTCAGGCTTCCTGTGTTCCTCTCTTCCCTGAACTCTGTTTCTCTCTGGGCTTTGCTGTGGCACTTTCTCCACAAGGCCAGCTGTAGAATATCAGGTGAATGGCTCTGTCTCTCCCCCCAAGGACTCTGCCTGTGTTTAATGGAGATTCCTCTCCTTCCTCACGTATCTGCCTCTCTTGCATGTTTACTTCCCGGGCTCCAGGATCAAAACTCCAGCATCAAAGCTCCAACATCAAAACTCCAACTTTATTCTTTTGCCATGTCTTTTATCTGTGAGTCCCCACCCACTAAGGGGCGGGGATTCAATGCTCTACTGAATGACTCAGTCAAAGTCCTAATCATAATTTAATTAAGTAAAAGTAAAACCTCTGAATGTAATACACTCTTATATGTCCAGAGGAAAAGACCAGTTTACAAACATAATCCAATATTAATTTTTGGAATTCGTCAATAATATCAACCTGCTATACTGTAGATTACAGTAATGATACATGAAAAATATAGTAGGATTCCCACACAGCCCACCTCTTTCCCCTCCTACACTTTTCCCCATTAAAAACATCTTTCATTACTGTGGTACATTTTTCGCAATTGATGAACATATATTGATGCATTGCTACTAACCATGGTCAATAATTTGCATTATAGTTTGCACTTTGCACTGTACATTTTTATAGGTTTTGATAAAATGTATAATGGCCCATACCCATAATTGCAACGTCATTCAGAACAATTCCACTGTACCAAAAATGCCCCATGTTATATTGATTCTTCCCTCTCCTTTCCCACAGAATCTCTGGTAACAACTGTGTTTATATCAATATCACAAGTTCTTCCATTACTGGAATAAAAATAAGTTCATTTTAGTATATAGTTGCATCCCCACCTTACGTTTGCTCTTTGGGATTGTTATACTTGCTCTGCTTCCAATTGAGAGGGGATTTAGATCCCATATGGCAGATGGATGGAATTGTCTTGTTTACAGTTGTAGATATTCTGTTTTTTGGGATGGGCATTGTCCATCATCATCCTTTTGATAGTTGTCCTGGGTGAGTCCAATGAACTGAAGAGTAGGTGTTGGCTCCAACTGTGTTGAGATTTAGAGCTCACCCAGTAAATGAACAGCCAGAAGACTTAAGTCTCTGGAACATATATTTAATGGGCATAGTGCTAGGTATAGGTTTTAATAAACGGGGCAGAATAACCAAGTGTAGGAAGATTATAAATGAGTCTAACGCTGATACACTGAGGGAGATGGGTTATCACATTTTCCAAGGTAATGCTGGCCAATGGGGTGCTGATTTCCTGAGGTTGTCTGCCCTGCCTTTGGTGTCTAGATGTCTCTAGAGACCTCAGGGGCACCCCTACTTGTGACACTCTTTATTGTGGCAGTCAGCAAAATCCTCCTGAGACTTGTATATGTATAACCTCTAGAATGACCTCTAGCCTCATTTTAAAATCTCTTAGCCATAAAAACTCATTTGTATTTAATATGTCCCCTTTTTGGTCTAGGTCTTTTTCCAAATGCATTGCTAGTTTGGTGCTTTATATTAATCCATTGCCATTTGTATTTAATATGTCCCCCTTTTGATCTAGGTCTTTTTCCAAATGCATTGCTAGTTGGTGCTTTATAGTAATCCATTGTTGCCAGGGAGGCTTATCCCTGGGAGTCCTGTCCCACATCAGGGGGAATGTAGTGAATTTATATGTTGAGTTTGGCTTAGAAAGGTTATATTTCAGTAACAAGGAGGCTTTCAGGAGGTAACTCTTAGGCAATACATATTGCTAGTCTGGTTCAAACTCACAAGAACAAGTTTCGTAAGTAGAAACATCAATATCAAGGGTCAGATGCATTGATCTGCCCTCCTTTGCTAGGAACTGCCCATGTACTCTAGAAATTCTTGCCACTCTATAAGAAAATGTAGCAGGACTCCCCAGGATGGGAATTCAGTATTATGTCTGTTATTCTGTGAGTCTCCACCCACTAAGACAACACCCCATGACCACATGAACACCCTCACACTTCATAGAGGCATATACAAAGTGTCCCCAGGGTAAAAAGAAATCACAGCAGAACTGTTTGCAAGAGGCACACACACTCAATCCAGTCTCTGGTTGCTGGACCACCTAAATACAAAATAGACTTTCTGGATTGACCCCATCTGGCTCCCCATGATGGGATACCCTAATAGGGAAGAAACTGGAGGCAGAAAGAACTCCCAGAAAAAAACAGAAAACCAAACTGCAGTAAGACAGGATGGGTACCAGAACTGTAAAGTGTGATGAAAAAGGGACACTGAGTGAGGGAGAGAATTTTAACAAATCCTAGGAGTTGGGGAGAAAATTCAACATGAAAACAAACAGAACAGACCCCCAGATTACCAAGGAAAGAAGAAGGAAAAGAAGCTTTATCCTGGAGGTGAAACAATTGCATGAAAAAAAGGGCAATCTTAAAAATTGTACCTCATATCCAGGGCAAGAATCATGTGCAGCCAAGCTGAGAAATTTTGAACAGTTAAGCACGGGCTACTCTAAAAGTCCAGAATAAGTTGACCCAAACATCAAAGTGGAGCCTTAACACAAAGCCAATCAACAATAAAACCCTAGGCAAGAGAGAGAAATTGACCCTAAATTCATAAAGATAGTGGAAAAGGTATGAAATTGTCATTTAAGATAGTGGAAGAATAAATGGGTTAGGGAAATATCCATTACCAAATCATGCTGATTCTCCTAAATCTCTTTTATATAAGGCAACTTGACAAGATGTAAAATTCCTTAAAACATGCTCTCTGACCCAGCAATCTTATTTATAGAAATTCATCTTAAGGACATAATCAGAGATAACCACAAAGATTTATATATAAGAATGTTCACTACAGTGGTATTTAAAATAGCAAAAAAAAAATGCTATCATCCATATGTCCAATAGTAAATAAGTATTAAATAAATTTCAGTATATGCATATGACAGAGCACTATTTTGTTAGTTTAAAAAATCATGTTTTAGAAATATATCTCATGACATGGAGAAATGTTTACATTATAAATAATATCAAAGAGAGTGAAAAGGTCATTCTTTCAACCATTTTTACATCTACTAAAACTTTCCAAGTGCCTATTATATATCAAGCACTGGGGATACAACATTGAATAAGGCAAAAAAGGTCCCTACTGGTGAAAGAAGACAAATAAAAAATTAATAAAGAAAGAAACCATATTAGGTAGTGATATGTTCTTTAATGAAAATAAAACAGGGCAATCTAATAGGGAACAGAATGGATGGGATAGTTTAGACTAAGTAATCAGGAAGGACCAGTTGGGGAAAATGACACTTAAGCTGAGAAATGAGTGTAAAGAAGGAACAATCCTTGCAAAGGAAAATCTGTTTAGGCAGAGGATATAGCTAATGCAAATTCCTCAAGGCAATGTCAAGGTAGGTGTATTCTAAGAATAGTGAGAAGTTCAATGTGTACTATAGCAGAGTTGATTAAGGGGGAGAGTATTAAGAAATGAGGTTGGAAAGACATGAGGCAGGTCATACTGTGCCTTGTAGGAGATGGTAAGGATCTCTTCCAGAAACCCCTGGAAGACTCTAAGTAATAGAATGGTGTTGATAATGATCTATTTTTAAAAACGATCACTCTGGCAACTGGATAAAGAATTGGCTAGAGGGGGAAATAGTAGAATCAAGGAAACGAGCTGAGAAACCAGGTCAAGAGGTTAAGAGAGTTAGCAATAAATGATGTGACTTTGCTTAGGTTATTAGCAAAGGAGGTAGTAATACCTGATCTGCCATCTTTGTGCGTACACACACACACACACACACATATAGTAAAGAGGTTTCGGGCATTGTACCCAGGACCTCATACATGGGAAGCAGGTGCTCAACCACTTGAGCTACATCTGCTCCCCCAGGATATATTTTGAATGTAGACTTGCTGTGGACTAGATGGGGAGTGAAAAAGGAAGCAATGACTTCCAGGCTTCTGGTCTGAATACATGGGTGAAAAGTTGCCTTTTACTAAATGGAAAATACTAGAATGAGATCAGGTTATGACTATGTTTTAGTTGGGGGTAAGTTGTAAATCAAGCATTCCTATTTTAGAAACCATTAGCTTTGAGATGCCTACTAGATACCCAAGTAAAGATGGCAAAAGGATAACTGGATATATGAGTCTGGAGCACAGGGGAGAAAGAAGGGTTACAAGGTTTTCTACCTTTGTAATTCTTCCCTCATCCAAGCCTCAACCTGCTGTAACCTGGATTTTGCCTCTCCCATTCCACTGAAATTGCTCTTACTAAGGTTATCACTGTTGTTCTTGGTCATATCCAACAGATACTTTTCAATCTTTATTTTACTCGCTATATTTTACTCTGCCAACCATTCTCTCCTTGAATCTCTGTTCTCCTTAGACTCTCACCATACCCATTTTACTCCTAGTTTCTCCTTCCTACTTCTCTGATTATTTCTCTTTTCTTTCTTTTGTTATTAGAGCACTTCTAGGTTTACAGAAAATCATGCAGAAAGCACAGAGTTCTCATGTATCCCCATCACATAAACAGTTTCCCTAGTATTAACATTTGGCATGAGTATGCTAATTTTGTTACAATTGATCAAAATATTACTAAATGATGCTATTAACTTTAAGCCCACTGTTTACATCAGGGATCACACTTTTTTTATACAGTTCTATGATTTTGTGCTTAGGGGGTAACATATTCAATCTCAAATTTACCTTTTTATCATTTCTCAAATATACAATTCAGTGATGTTAAATGCATTCACAAAATAGTATATCCATCACCATCATCAATTGCCAAAACATTTTCATCTCCCCAAACAGGGACTCTATACCATAGTCACTTCTGCTACTGAAACCCAGTAACCTATATTCTAATTTCTCATGTTATCAAAATCCATATTATGCTTATTTCATATTAGTGAGATCATACTGTATTTTACCTTTGTGTCTGGCTTATTTCACTCAACATGTCTTCAAGGTTCATCCATGTTGTAGCATGAATAAGAACTTCATTCCTTTTTATGACCAAATAATATTCCATTGAATGTATATACCACATTGTGTTTATTCAATCACATGTTGATGGACACTGGAGTTGTGTCCATCATTTGTCAATTGGGGATAATGCTGCTCTGAACATTAGTGTACAAATATCTGTATGACACCCCACTTTCAAATTCTTTTGGGTCTAAACTGAGAAGTGGGATTGTCAGATCATATCATAACTCTACACTTATCTTTCTGAGGAATTGTCAAACTGTTTTCCACAATGGCTGAACCATTTTACATTCTTACAAACAATGTACAAAAGTTCCTATTTCTCCATATCCTATACAAACTTGTTTTTTCCATTTTTTAGTAGTAGCCATTCTAGTGGTTGTGAGACTCATTATGTCTTTCATTTGCATTTCCCTGGTGGTTAATGATGGTGAGCAACTTTTTCATGTATTTGTTGGCCATTTGTATGTCATCATTGGAGAAATGTCTATACAAGTCTTTTTTCCCGTTTTTTAATTGGTTGTTTTGTTGTTGTTGTTGTTTGAATGGCAGTTTTTTTATATATATTCTGGATATTAAACCCTATCATATCTATGGTTTCCAAATATTTTATCGAATTCTCTAGATTGCCTTTTTACTTTCTTGATGAAACCCTTTGATATAAAAAAGTTATTTATCTATTTTTTATTTGTATTTTATAAGTTGCGATTTAAAACAATCATGCATACCATCTGTGGCAGTTTGAGATTATTTATGAATTCCAAAAAGATGAAGATTATGTTTGTGAACCAACATATTCCTCTCTGTGTGATACCCTTTGATTGTATTATATTCAAAAGATTCAAGTTTACTTGATAAAATCAATATAGGGCTTCTGATTGGGCTATATCAGTAATGCATAAGTCAGGTTGAATCCCTGCCCCCTTGGTGGGTCTGTATAAATGCACACTCACTCAAGAAGACACACGGAAGGGGAGACAAATTTGTCAGTTTTGATTCTGTAGCCATGGGAAGATAGACGAGCCATTGCCTGATAGTTTACTGCTGAGACTGATACAGAAAGCCGAGAAAGACACAAACCCTATGCTGAGAGGGGAAGCCCGGGAAGGAAAGACCAGGCAGAGATAAGCAACATCTTGCTTCAATATTTGGCAACTGACTTGGTGAGGTGCTTTGAGTTGGACTTTCCACAGCATGGGGACTGTGGAAATACCCTTTATAAAAGCCAACAGATTTCTGTTACTATGCATTAGCATCCATTTGGGAGACTAATACACCATCCATACAGGATTCCCATATATCACTTGACCATTAACAACGTACATTGTTGTGACACATTTGTTACAAATGATGAAAGAACACCATATTACTGCTATTTATAGCCCATAGCTTATATTTGGTGTATTTTTCCTACAAACCATCCTGTGGTGAATGATGGACTGTGGTTAACAATACAAATTATGAGAAAGTTCTGTCATGAACTATAACAAATATATAATACTAATACATGATATTAATATAGAAAAGATTTAAGTTTTGATTAAGTCCCATTTATCTATTTTTTTTTCATGCTTTTGGTGTAAAGTCTAAGAAACCACTGCCAAACACAAAGTCCTGAAGATCTTTCCCTATGATTCTTCTAGGAGTTTTATAATTTTAGATCTTATATTCAGGCCCTTTATCCATTTTGAGATAATTTTTATATATGGTATGAGGTAGCGGTCTGCCTTCTTTTCCACATTGTTATCTACTTTTCCAAGCAACATTTGTTGAAGAAAGTATTCTTTTTCCACTGAGTGGACTTAGCACCTTTCTGAAAGGTCAATTGCCCCCAAGGTGTGAAAGTTTATTTCTAAACTCTCAATTTGAGTCCACTAAACTATATGTCTGTTTTTGTGCCAGTACCAAGCTGTTTTGCTTACTACAGATTTGTAATCAGTTGTAAAATCAGGAAGTTTGAGTCCCCTATCTTTTCTCTTATTATCCAAGATGGTTTTGGCTATTCAGGACCACTTACATTGCTGTAGGAACTTGATTGGCTATTCCATTTCTGTGAAGAGGTCTTCTAGAATTTTAATTGGGATTGTGATAAAACTGTAAATTTCTTTTGGTAGAATTGACATCTTAACAATATTTAGTCCTACAATCTATGAATACTGAATGTACTTCCTTTAATTTAAGTCTTATTTAATTTATTTCAGCAATATTTTGTGGTTATCTGTGTACAAGTCCTTGACACCCTTGGCTAAATTTATTTTAGTTACTACTGTAAATGGAATTTTTCTTGATTTTCTGCTCATTACAAATGTATAGAAACATCACTGATTTTGAATGATGCCAATTTGCTGAGTTGCTTTATTAGCTCTAATAACTTTTTGTATGTGTGGATTTTTCGGGATTCTTTATATATAGGATCATGTGATCTGCAAATAGGGAGAATTTTACTTTATCCTTTCCCATTTGGATGCTTTTTATTTCTTTTTCTGGACTGGTTGTTCTGACTATAACTTCCTGTACAATGTTCAATAACAGTGGTGATGGTGGGTATCCTTTTCTTGCTCCTGATCTTAGGAAAAAAACTTTCAGGCTTTCAAAATTGAGAATGATGTTAGCTGTGGGTTTCTTGTGTATGCCCATTATGATGGTATGTATGTTTCCTTCAATTCTTAGTTTCTGAATGTTTTAATGTGGAATGGGTGTGTAATTTTTTTTTCTTTTATTTTTTTAAAGAGGTACCAGGGATTAAACCCTGGAACTCACACATATGAAGGAGGCACACAATCACTGATTTACACCCACTATGCCTATAATTTTTAAATGAGCCATTGGGTTTGGTTTGCTAGTATTTTGTGGAGGATTTTTAGATCTATACTCATGAGGTATACTGGTCTGCAATTTTTTTTCTTGTTGTATCTTTTATCTGTCCTTCATATTATGTGATGTTGGCCTCATAGAAAGAAAGAGTTCCTTCCTGTTCAATTTATTGGAAGAATCTGAGCAGCATTGGTGTTAATTCTTCTTGAATATTTAGTAAAATTCACCAGTGAATCTGTTCCTTCCTGTTAATTTATTGGTAGAATTTGAGCAGCATTAGTGTTAATTCTTCTTGAATATTTAGTAAAATTCACCAGTGAAACTATGGTACTGAGGTTTTCTTTGTTGGGATGTTTTTGATTACTGATTCACTTACTTTATTTGTTAAGTGTTTGTTAAAATATTCCACTTCTTGAGTCAGTGAAGGCAGTTTTTTGGTTTTAGGATTTTGTTGATTTCATCTAGGTAATCTTATTTGTGGGCATACAATTGTTCATATAATCCTTATGATCCATTATATTTCTGTGGGATCAGTAGTAATATCCACCCTCTCATTCCTGATTTTGGTTGTTGCATATTCTCTTTTTTTTTCTCACTCTAACTTAAAGGTTGTTGATTTCATTGTTCTTTTCAAATAACCAACTTTTGGTTTTGTTGATTCTTCCTATTGTTTTTATTCCCAATTTCATTTACCTCTGCTCTAAACTTTACTTCCTTCCCTCCACCTGCTTTGAATTTGCTCTTCCTTTTCTACTTCCTGTAGGTGTGACATTAGGTCTGGATTTTGAGCACTTTTATCTGTTTTTTTTTTCAAAGTTATCTGTTTATTTACATATGTTCCATTAATCACTGCTATGCACACACACTTTAACAGTATATCTTATATATAGCACATCATCTGGTATTGTACATGTTCAGTGAACATTGAGAGTTATTTTCTGATTCATTCCAGTCATTAAAATTTTATTTGGTGTCAAATATAATATAGAAAGTGGACCACATAATGAATATTTCAGCAGCAGCTTTCACTTCACATGCATTTGCACATACTAATCTATTTGGTGGAAAATTTTAATATTCTTTCCTAATAGTTGTTACAAAACTCTGCTTTCAACAATGCCATATCATTTCACAATCCCACGTTTTATCTTAATTATTTTTCTATAAAAAGTGATTAGGCAATATTCTGAATTCATGATTGAATTGAATGGTAAAACATTCTTTTTAGAGGGTTAATTCCAGTGTGATAATTCTGATTTGAACATTAATCAAAATTTTTTCACTTGATTTTTATATTGGTATTCCTTTAGTATGAGAAACTTCCTCCTGATGAAGGAATTTTAAATCACTAAAGATTTCCTTCATTTCAATGAGAATTAGTAATGGATTTTTCAAATTTCATTAAATATCTTCTCCAGTATCTTCCCTAGCATCATTTGTTGTTTTCCTAGTGCCTCTTCCTTCTGCTAAATATTTTTCTGTCTCATTTTCAATTTTAGCAGTTATTATTACTCTGCATTTTTCTTGTCTACACCTAGGCTG
>JAQZBX010079100.1:0-14026 GCA_029593785.1 Cabassous unicinctus | reverse complement strand
CTTTTATATTGTAAAGTGAAGAAACCACTGCATTGGATTAACCTTAGGCAAAATAGGTGTGTTGACATGTTAGAGAAAGTAAGGGCATAGCTCCCAAACAAACAAGAATCTTACTTACCTTTCAAACTTGATTTAACTACTTCATTCACAGAGAGTTAAGTGAAACCAATGTCTGGAAGTTGTTTCTAAATGAATACACATGCAAATTAGCCAATGAAACAAGTTTCTTTTTTGGTTTTCTAAAGTAAAGAACTCAATGAATTCTGACAACTTTAGGGAAAAGTGGTGATTTCAAGTTGTTTTTAGTTGAAAACACATGTATACCATTGTAATAAACAAGAATCTTACCTAGATTTTGAAAGTGAGGAACCTGCAGATTTGGCATAGTGCAAACAATTGCATAGCTGCCAATGTAATGAGTATACAGCTTAGGTTTGAAAACTGAAGAAAGCAATGTTTTGACATAGTATTAGATAAAAGCATAGTTTTTAAATTGATAATAAGTCAAAGAACACACATAGCAGCCCAAGGAACAAGTATCTTACTTAAATTTCAATGTTGAATTAACTACTGAATTCACAAATTGTCACAGGAAAAGAGTGTTTAGAAAATCAATTAAAGTGTAAACACAGGCATAGCAGGAAATAAAAGACAAATCTTTTTAAGTTTTGTAAAGTGAAGAATCCACTGCATTGGCTTAACCTTACACACAATCTGTGGGTTGACATGTGAGTGAAAGCAAGGGCATACCAGCCAAACAAACAAGAATCTTACCTGCCTTTCAAACTTGAAGTAACTACTGCATTCACAGAGAGTTTGGTGAAACCAGTGTCTTGAAGTTTCTAAAACAATACACATGCAAATCGGCAAATGAAACAAGTTTGTTTGTTGGATTTCTACAGCAAAGAACTCAATGCATTCATCCAACGTTGGGAAATTCAGTGTTTTCAAGTTGTTTTTAATTGAAAACACATGTATTGCATTTTAAGAAACAAGAATCGTACTTAGATTTTGAAAATGATGAATCAGCAGATTTGGCATAGAGAAAGCGGTGTTTTGACATTCATTGGAAGTGAAAACAAGTGCATAGCTGCCAATGTAATGAGTATATTGCTTAGTTTTGAAAACTGAAGAGACCAGTGTTTTGGAACAGTACTTTGAAAAAGCAGTGTTTTTACATTGATAATGAGTGAAAGCAAGCCAATAGCACCCAAACAAACAAGTATCAAACTTTACTCTCAAAATTGAATTAACTGTTGCATTCACAGCATGTTAAGGGAAACCAATGTTTTGAAGTTGAATTTAAGTGAAAACACAGGCATAGCAGCCAATAAGACACATATCTTATTTAGGAATGTAAAGTGAAGAAACTACTGTATTGACTTAGGCTTACGCAAATTATGTGTGAAGAGATGTGAATGAAAGCAGCCAAACAAACAAAAATCGTATTAACCTTTGAAACTTGAAATAACTACTGCATTCACAGAAAGGTAGGTGTAACCAGGGTCTTGAAGTTGTTTGAAAATTAATGCACATGCAAATCAACCAATGAAACAAGTTTCTTTTTTGGATTTTTAAAGCAAAGGACTCAATGCATTCAGCCAAACTTAGGGAAAAGCAGTGTTTTCAAGTTGATTGTAACTGAAAACACAGTACAGCATTGTTAGAAACAAGAATCTTATATAGATTTCAAAAGTGAGGAATCGACGGATTTGGCATTGTGAAAGCTGGGTTTGGACATTCATTGTAAGTGCAAACAAGGGCAAAGCTGCCAATGTAATGAGTATATTGCTTAGTTTTGAAAACTGAAGTAACCAGTGTTTTGGCATAGTATTAGGTAAAAGCAGTGTTTTTACATTGATAATGAGTGAATGCAAGCATACAGTTGCAAAAAAAAACAAGTTTCTTGCTTAAATTTCAAAGTTGAATTAACTGCTGAATTTACAGCCTGTTACGGGAAACCAGTGTTTTGAAGATGAATTTAAAAGAAAACACAGGCATAGCATCAAATAAAAGACCAATCTTATTTAGATTTGTAAAGAGAAGAAATCACAGCAATGACTTTGCCTTAGTTAAAAGCTGTGTGTTGACATATGGGTGAAAGTAAGGGCATAGCAGCTAAAGAAACAAGAATCTTACTTACTTTTCAAACTTGAAATAACTAATGCATTCAAAGAGAGTTAGGTCAAACAGTGTCTAAAAGTTGATTGTAAATGAATACCCATGAAAATAAGCCAATAAAACAAGTTTCTTTTTTGGTTTTCTGAAGCAAAGAACCCAATGAATTCAACCAAAGTTAGGGAAAAGCCGTGTTTTCAAGTTGATTATAATTGAAAACTCATGTATATCATTTTAAGAAACAAGAATTTTACTTAGATTTCGGAAGTGGGGAACTGGCAGCTTTGGCATAGTAAAAAGCAGTGTTTTGACATTCATTGTAAGTGAAAACAAGTGCATAGCTTCCAATCTAATTAGTATTTGATTATTTTCAAAACTGAAGAAACCATCGTTTTGGCATAGTATTAGGTAAAAACAGTGTTTTTACATTGATAATGAGTAGAAGCAAGTGCATACCACCCAAACAAACAAGTGACTTACTTAACTTTCAAATTGGAATTAACTGTTGCATTGAGTGCCTGTTAGGGGAAATCAGTGTTTTGAAGATACATTTAAGTGAAAGCACAGGCATACCAGAAAATAAAACACAAATCTTATTCAGTTTTGTAAAGTGAAGGATACCCTTTTGCTTAGCCTTAGGCAAAAGCTGTGTGTTGACATGTGAGTGAAAGGAAGGGGTTAGCAGCCAAACAAACAAGAGTCTAACTTGCCTTTCAAACTTGATGTAACTACTGCATTCACAGAAAGATAGGTGAAACCAGTGTCTTAAAGTTTGTAAATGAGAATACATGAAAATCAGCC
Source organism: Cabassous unicinctus (assembly GCA_029593785.1). Taxonomy (NCBI): domain Eukaryota; kingdom Metazoa; phylum Chordata; class Mammalia; order Cingulata; family Chlamyphoridae; genus Cabassous; species Cabassous unicinctus. The sequence continues at coordinate 11,107 of JAQZBX010079100.1, read as the reverse complement.
TATGAAAAAACTTTCTTTTTTGTTTTTTTTTTAAAGCTAAAAGTAGTCAATATATTCAGCCAACCTTAGGGAAAAGCAGGGTGTTCAAGTTGATTGTAATTGAAAACACATGTATATTATTGGAAGAAACAAGACTCTTTTTTAGATTTCCAAAGTGAGGAATAGCAGCTTTGGTATAATAAAAGCGGTGTTTTGACATTCATTGTAAATGAAAACAAGTACATAGCTGCCAATATAATGAGAATATTGTTTAGTTTTGAAAAGTGAAAAACCAGTATTTTGGCATAGTATTAGGTAAAAGCAGTGTTTTTAAACAGATACTGAGTGAAAGCAAGTGCATAGCATTTAAACAAACAAGTATCTTACTTTACTATCAAAATTGAATTAACTCTTGCATTCAGAGCCTGTAATGGGAAACCAGTGTTTTGACGATGAAATTAAGTGAAAACACAGTCATAGCAGTTAAAAAGAGACAAATCATTTTAGGTTAGTTAAGTGAAGAAAGCACAGCATTGTCTTAGGCTTATGCAAAATCTGTGTGATGACATGTGAGTGAAAGCAGCCAAATAAACAAGAATCTTATTTTCCTTTCAAACTTGAAGTAACTACTGCATTCACAGAGAGTTAGGTGAAACCAGTGTCTTGATGTTGATTGTAAATGAACACACATGAATATCAGCCAATGAAACAAGTTTATTTTTTCATTTTCCAAAGCAAAGACCTGAATGAATTCAGCCAACGTTAGTGAAAAGCAGTGTTTTAAGTTGATTGTAATTGAAACACATGTATAGCATTGTAAGGAACAAGACTCTTACTTAGATTTTGAAATTGAGGAACCGGCACGTTTGGCTGAGTGAAAGTGGTGTTTTGACATTCAGTGTATGGGAAAAAAGTGCATAGCTCCCAATGTATTGAGTATATTGCTTAGTTTTGAAAACTTAAGAAACCAATGTTTTGGCACAGCATTAGGTAAAAGCAGTGTTTTTACATTGATAATGAGTTAAAGCAAGTACATAGCAGCCAAACAAACAAGTATCTTACTAAACTTTCAAAGTTTAATCAACTGCTGCATTCACAGGGTGTTACGGAAAACCAGAATTTTGAAGACGAATTTAAGAGAAAACACAGGCATAGCTGCAAGTAATAGCCAAATCTCCTTGGGTTTTGTTAAGTGAAGAAACAACTGCATTGGCTTAGTCTTAGGAAAAACTGTGTTTACCTGTGATTAAAGCAGCCAAACAAACAAGAATCATATTTACCTTTCAAACTTGAAGTAACTACTGCATTCAGAGAGTTAGGTGAAACCAGTGTTTTGAAGTATTTTTCAATGAATATACATGCAAATCCAACAATGAAACAATTTCTTTTATGGTTTTCTAAAGCAAAGAACTCAATGCATTCAGGCAATGTTCAGGAAAAGCAGTGTTTTCAAGTTAATTGTAATTGAAAACACATGTATAGCATTGTAAGAAACAAGAATCTTACTTAGATTTCAAAAGTGAGGAACCGGCAGCTTTGGCATAGTAAAAGTAGTGTTTTGACGCTTATTGTAAGTGAAAACATGTGCATAGCTGCCAATGAATTGAGTATATTGCTTAGTTTTTAAAACTGAATAAACCAGTGTTTTGGCATAGTATTAGGCAAAGCAGTGTTTTTACATTCATAATGAGTGAAAGCAATTGCATACCATGAAAACAAACAAGTATCTTACTTAACTTTCAAAGTGGAATTAACTGCTGTGTTCACAGCCTGTTATGGAAAACCAGTACTTTCAGGATGAATATAGGTGAAAACACAATGATAACAGTAAATATGAGACAAAACTTATTTACTTTTGTAAAGGGAGGAAACCCCTGCATTGGCTTAGCCTTAGGCAAAAGCTGTGTGTTGACATGTGAGTGAAAGAAAAGGCATAGCAGCCAAACAAACGAGAATCTTACTTCACTTCCAAACTTGAAGTAACTAATGCATTCACAGAGAGATAGGTGAAAACAGTGTCTTGAAGTTGATTATAAATGAACAAACATGAAAATCAGCCAATGAAACAAGGTTTGTTTTTGGTTTTCTAAATCAAAGAACTCAATGCATTCAGCCAACGTTAGGGAAAAGCAGTGTTTTCAAGTTGATGGTAATTGAAAACACATGTATAGCATTGTAAGAAACAAGAATCTTATTTAAATTTCCAAAGTGAGGAACCGGCAATTTTGGCAGAGTAAAAGCAGTGTTTTGCCATTCATTCTAAATGGAAAGAAGTGCATAGCTGCCAATGTAATGAGTATATTGTTTAGTTTTGAAAAGTGAAGAAACCAGTGTTTTGGCATACTATTAAATTAAAGCAGTGTTTTTACATTGATAGTGAGTGAAAGCAATTGCATAGCAGTCAAAAAAACAAGTATATTTCTTAAATTTCTAAGTTGAATTATATGCTGAATTGACCACCTGTTATGGTAAACCAGTGTTATGAAGATTCATTTAAGTGAAAACACAGGCAAATCATCAAATAAAAGTCAAATCTTATTTAGTTTTTTAAAGTGAAGAAACCACTGTATTGCCTTACCCTTACGCAAAGCTGTGTCTTGCCCTGTGAGTGAAAGCAAAGGCATAGCATCTAAACAAACAAGTATCTTACACACCTTTCAAACTTGTAGTAACTACAGCATTCACAGAGAGTAAGGTGAAACCAGTGTCTTGAATTTGAGTATAAATGAATACACATGCAACTCAGCCAATGAAACAAGTTTCTTTTTTGGTTTTCTAAGGCAAAGTACTCAATGCCTTCCATCATCATTTGGGAAAAGCAGTGTTTTCAAGTTTATTGTAAATAAAAACACATGTGTAGCATTGTAAGAAACAAGAATCTTTCTTAGATTTCCATGTGTGGTACCGGCAGCTTAGGCATAGTAAAAGCAGTATTTTGACATTCACTGTAATTGAAAACAAGTGCATAGTTTCCAATATAATGAGTACACTGATTAGTTTTGAAAACTGAAGAAACCAGTGTTTTGGCATAGTATTAGGTAAAAGCAGTGTTTTTACATTGATAATGAGTGAAGGAAAGCGAAAAACAGCCAAACAAACAAGTATATTACTTAACTTCCAAAGTTGAATTAACTGCTGCATGCACATCCTGTTATGGGAAACCAGTGTATGGAAGATGAATTTAAGTGAAAACACAGGCATAGTGGCAAATAAAAGAAAATCTCATTTAGTTTTTTAAAGTGAAGAAATCACTGCATTGTCTTACCCTTGCACAAAAGCTGTGTGTTGACATGTGAGAGAAAGCAAGTGTCTTGCAGCCAAACAAACAAGAATCTTACTTACCTTTCAAACTCGAAGTAACTACTGCATTCACAGAGACTTAGGTGGAACCAGTGTCTAGAAGTTGATTGTAAGTGAACATAAATGAAAATCAGCCAATGAAACAAGTTTCTTTTTTGGTTTTCTAAAGCTAAGAAGTCAATGCATTCAGCCAACGTTAGGAAAAGCAGAATTTTCAAGTTGATTCCAATTGAAAAACCAATAAATAGCAGTTTAGAAAAAAGAATCTTACTTAGATTTTGAAAGTGTGTACCCGGCAACTTTTGCATAGTAGAAGCACTGTTTTGATATTTATTGTAAGTGAAAACAAGTGCATAACTGCCAATGTAATGAGTATATTGCTTAGTTTTGAAACTGAACAAACCAGTGTTTTGGCATAGTATTAGGTAAAAGCGGTATATCTAAATTGATAATGAGTGAAACAAGTGCATAGTAGCCAAACAAACAAGTATCTTACTTGATTTTCTAAGTTGAATTAAGTGCTGCATTTATAGCCTGTTCCCGAGCAACCAGTGTTTTGAAGATGAATTTAAGTATAAACAGAGGCATAGCAGCTAATAAAATGCAAATATTCTTTAGTTTTGTAAAGTGAATAAACCAATGCATTCGCTTAGCCTTAGGCAAAAGCTGGGTGTTGATATCTGAGTGAAAGCAGCCAAACAATGAAGAATGTTATTAACCTTTCAAACTTGAAGTAACAACTGCATTCACTGAGAGTTAGGTGAAACCAGTGTCTTGAAATAGTTTGTAAATGAATACACATTCAAATCAGCCAATGAAACAATTTTTTTTTCTAAAGCAAAATCTCAATGCATTCAGTCATCCTTAGGGAAAAGCAGTGTATTCAAATTGATTGTCCTTGAAAATACATGTATAGCATTGCAAGAAACAAGAATCTTGCTTAGATTTTGAAAGTGACAAATCAGCAGCTTTGGCAAACTATTAAGTAAAAGCATTGTTTTAATATTGATAGTGATTGAAAGCAAGCTCATAGCAGCTAAACAAACAAGAATCTTACTTAACTTTCAAAGTTGAATTAACTGCTGCATTCACAGCCTGTTAGCGGAAACCAGGGTTTTGAAGATGAATTTAATTGAAAACACATGTATAGCAGCAAATAAAAGACAAATCTTATTTAGATTTGTAAAGTGAAGAAATCACTGCATTGGCTTAGACTTAGGCAAAAGCTGTGTGTTGGCATGTGAGTGAAAGCAACATCATATCATCCAAACAAACAAGAAACTTCCTTACCATTCAACCTTGAAGCTTCTACTGCATTCACAGAGAGTTAGGTGAAACCAGGGTCTTGAAATTGTTTGTAATGAATACATAGACAAATCAGCCAATGAAACAAGTTTTTATGTTTTCTAAAGCAAAAAACTCAATGCATTCAGCCAAAGATAGGGAAAAGCATTGATTTCAAGTTGATTGTACTTGAAAACACATGTATAGCATTGTAAGAAAAAGAATCTTACTTAGATTTTGAAAGTGAGGAACTGTCAACATTGGTTTACTAAAAGCAGTATTTTGACATTCACTGTAAGTGAAAAGAAGTGCATAGCTGCCAATGTAATGAGTATATTGCTTAGTTTTGAAATCGGAAGAAACCAGTTGTGGCATAGTATTAAGTAAAAGTAATGTTTAACATTGATAGTGATTGAAAGCAAGCTAATAGAAGCTAAATGAACAAGAATCTTAACTTTCAAAGTTGAATTAACTGCTGCATTCACAGCCTGTTAGGGGAAAGCAGCATTTTGAAGATGAATTTAAGTGAAAACACAGGCATAGCAGCAAATCAAATACAAATCTTATTTAGTTTGGTAAAGTGAAGAAACCACTGCTTTGGTGTACCTTACTTAAAAGCGGTGAGTTGACATGTGAGTGAAGAGAGGGCATAAAAGCCAAACAAGCATCTTACATACCTTTCAATCTTGAAGTAACTACTGCATTCACAGAGAGTTAGATGAAACCAGTGTCTTGAAGTTGATTGTAAATGAATACAGATGCAAACCATCCAATGAAACAAGTATCTTTTTTGGATTCCTAAAGCAAAGAACTCAATGCATTCAGCCAACGTTAGGGAAAAGTAGTGTTTTCAAATTGATTGTAATTGAAAACACATGTATAGCATTGTACAAAACAAGAATCTTACTTTGATTTCCAAAGTTAGGAACCGGCAGCTTTGGCATAGTAAAAGCAGTGTTTTGACATGCATTGAAGTGAAAACAAGTGCAAAGCTGCCAAAGTAATGATTATATTGCTTACTTTTGAAAACTAAAGAAACAAGTGATTTGCAATAGTATTAAGTAAAAGCATTGTTACTTCATTGATAATTAATGAAACCAATGCATAGCAGTCAAACAAACAAGTATCTTACTTAACTTTAAAATTTCAACTAAGTGTCGCATTCACTGTTTGTCACGGGAAACCAGTGCATTAAAGATGAATTTCAGTGAAAACAGGGGCATAGCAGCAAATACAAGACAAATCTTACATAGTTTTGTAAACTGAAGGAACCACAGCATTGACTTAGCCTTAGGTAGAAGCTGTGTGTTGACATGGGAATGAAAGAAAGTGCATAACAGCCAAACAAGGATCTTACATATCTTTCAAACTTGAAGTAACTACTGCATTCACAGAGAGTTAGGTGAAACCAGTGTCTTGAGATTGTTTGTAAATGAATGCACATGCAAATCAGCCAAAGAAACAAATTTCTCTTTTAGTTTCTCAAGCAAAGAACTCAATGCATTCAGGCAATATCAGGAAAATCAGTGTTTTCAAGTTGATTGTAATTGAAAACACGTGTATACCACTGTAAGAAAGAAGAATCTTACTTAGATTTAGAAAGTGAGGAACTGGCAGCTTTGGTAGAGTAAAAGCAGTGTTTTGACATTCATTGAAAGTGAAAACAAGTGCATAGCTCCCAATGTAATGAGTATATTGCTCAGTTTTGAAAACTGAAGAAACCAATTTTGGCATAGTATTAAGTAAAAGCAGCATTTTAACATTGATAGTGATTGAAATCAATCTCATTGCAGCCAAACAGACAAGTATCTTATTTAACTTTCAAAGTTGAATAAACTGCTGCCTTCGCAGCCTGTTATGGAAACCAGTAATTGAAGATGAATTTAAGTGAAAACACAGGCATAGCAGCAAATAAAAGACAAATCTTATTTAGTTTTGTAAAGTGAAGAAACCACTGCATTGCCTTATCCTTAGGTAAAAGCTGTGTGTTGACATGTGAGTGAATGCAAGGATATAGGACCAAAACAGACAGCAATCTTACGTACCTTTCAAACTTTAAGTAATTACTGCAATCACAGAGAAATAGGTGACACCAGTGTCTTAAATATGCTTGTAAAATAATGCACATGCAAATCTGCCAATGAAACAAGTGTCTTTTTTGAGTTTCTAAAGCAAAGAACTCAATGCATTCTGCCAACATTAGTGAAAAGAAGAGTTTTCAAGTTGATTGTAATTAAAAACACATGTACATCCTTTTAAGAAACAAAAATCTTACTTAGATTTCCAAAGTGAGGAATCGGCAGCTTTGGCATAGTAAAGCAGTGTTTTGACATTCATTGTAAGTGAAAACAAGTGCATAGCTGCCAATGTAATGAATGTATTGTTTAGTTTTGAAAACGAAATAAACCAGTGTTTTGGCATAGTATTAGGTAAAAACAGTGTTTTTACAATGATAATGAGTGAAAGCAACCGCATAGGAGCCAAACAAACAAATATCTTACTTAATTTTCAAAGTTTCATTAACTGCTGCATTCAGAGCCTGTTATGGGAAAACAGGGTTTTGAATATGAATTAAGTGAAAACACAGGTATAGCAGCAAATAAAGGCAAATCTTATTTAGTTTTGTAAAGTGAAGAAACCACAGCATTGACTTAGACTTCAGGAAATCTTTGTGTTGACATGTGAGTGAAATCAAGAGCAAAGCACCCAAAGAAACAAGAATGTTATTTACCTTTCATACTTGAATTAACTACTGCATTCACAGAGAGTTATGTGAAACTAGTGTCTAGAAGTTGTTTATAAAGGAATACACATGCAAATCAGCCAATGAACCAAGTTGCATTTTTGTTTTCTCAAGCAGAGAACTCAATGGATTCTTGCAAATTGAGGGAAAAGCAGTGTTTTCAAGTTGATTGTAATTGAAAACACATGTATAGCACTGTAAGAAACATGAATCTTACTTAGATTTAGAAAGTAAGGAACGGGCAAATTTGGTATAGTGAAAGCAGTTCTTTGACATACATTGTATGTGAAAACAAGTGCATAGCTGCCAATTAACGAGTATATTGCTTAGTTTTGGAAACTGAAAGAACCAGTGTTTCTCATATTATTAGCTAAAAGCATTGTTTCTACATTGAGAGTGAGTGAAAGCAAGCACATAGAAGCCCAACAAACAACTATCTTTGTTAAATTTCAAAGTTGCATTAACTGCTGCATTCACAGCCTATTAGGGGAATCCAGTGTTTAGAAGATGAATTTAAGGGAAACGTTAGGCATAGCAGTAAATAAGAGACAAATCTTATGTAGTTTGGAAACTGAAGAAACCACTGCTTTGGCTTAGCCTCAGTTAAAACTTCTTGTTGACATGTGAGTGAAGAAGGGACATAAAAGCCAAACACGCATCTTACTAATAATTCAAACTTGAATTAACCACTGCATTAACAGAGACTTAGGTGAAACTAGTGTCTGGAAATTGTTTGTAAATTAACACACATGCAGATTAGACAATGAAACATATTTTCTTTGCTTTTCTGAAGCAAAGAACTCAATGCACTCAGCCAACGTAAGGGAAAAGCAATGTTTTCAAGTTGATTGTAATTGAAAACACATGTATAGCATTGTATGGAACAAGGATCATATTTAGATTTCCAAAGTGAAGAACCAGCATCTTAGGCATAGTAAAAGCAGTGTTTTGACATGCATTGTAATTGAAATCAAGTGCAAAGCTGCCAATGTAATGAGTATATTGCTTTGTTTGAAAACTGAAGAAACCAGTTTTTTGGCATAGTATGAAGTAAATACAGTGTATTTACATTGATAATGAGTGAAAGCATGTGAATATGAGCCAAATGTATGAGTATCTTACTTATCTTTCAAACTTTAATTCAGTGAGGTATTCACAGCCTGTTAGGGGAAACCAGTGTCTTGAAAATGAATTTAAATGGAAACATAGGCATAGCAGCCAAGAAAAGGAAATCTTATTTAGTTTTGTAAAGTGAAGAAACCACTGCATTGGCTTAAAAATAGGTAGAAGCTGTGTGTTGACATGTGAGTGAAAGAAAGGAGATAGCAGCCAAATAAACAAGAATCTTACGTACATTTCAAATGTGAAGTAAGTACTGCATTCTCAGAGAGTTATGTGAACCAGTGTCTTGAAGTTGATTGTAAATGAATACACATGCAAATCAGCGAATGCAACGAGTTTCTTTTCTGGTTTTCTAATGTAAAGAACTCAATGCATTCAGCCAACATTTGGGAAAAAGCAGTGATTTCAAGTTGTTTTTAATTGAAAACATGTATAGCAGTGTAAGAAACAAGAATCTTACTTAGATTTTGAATGTGAGGAACCGGCACCTTTGACATTGTAAAAGTAGTGTTTTGAAATTCATTGAAAGTGCAAACAAGTGCATTGCTGGCAATGTAATGAGTATATAGTTTCATTTTGAAACTGAAACAACTAGTGCTTTGGCATAGTATTAGCTAACAGCAGTGTTTTTACATTGAAAATGAGTGAAAGCAAGCACATAGCAGCCAAACAAACAATTATCTTACATAATTTCAAAGTTGAATTAACTGCTGTATTCACACCTTGTGAGGGGAAACCAGTGTTTGGAAGATGAATTTAAGTGAAAACACAGGCATAGCCGCAAATAAAAACAAATCTAAATAGTTTTGTAAAGTGAAGAACACACTGCATTGGTTTAGCCTCAGGCAAAAGCTGTGTGTTGACCTGTGAATGGAAGCAGGGGCATAGCAGCCAAAAAACAAGAACCTTACTTACCTTTCAAACTTGAAGTAACTACTGCATTCACAGAGAGATAGGTGAAACGGGTGCCTTGAATTTGATTGTAAATGAATACACATGCAAATCAGTCAAGGAAACAAGGTTCAGTTTTTTGTTTTCTAAAACAACAAACTCAATGCATTCAGCCAACGTCAGGGAAAAGCAGTGTAGTCAAGTTGATTGTAGTTGAAAACACAAGTATAGCAGTGTAAGAAACAAGAATCTTACTTAGATTTCCAAAGTGAGGAATCGGAAACTTTGGCATAGTAAACAATGTTTTGCCATTCATTGTAAGTCAGAATAAGTGCTTAGCTGCCAATGTAATGTGAATATTGTTTAGTTTTGAAAACTGAGGAAACCAGTGTTTTGGCATAATATTCCATAAGAGCAGAGTTTTTACATTGATAGTGAGTGAAAGCAAACACATAGAAACCAAACAACCAAGTAACTTACTTAACTTTCAAAGATTAATTAACTGCTGCATTCATTGCCTGCTGGGGGAAGCAAGTGTTTTGAAAATGAATTTAAGTGAATACACAGGCCTAGCAGCAAATAGAAGACTAAAGTTATTTAGTTTTGTAAAGTGAAGAGACCACTGCATTCGCTTAGACTTAGGCAAAAGCTGTGTGTTGACATGTGAGTGAAAGCAAGGGCATAGCAACCCAACAAACAAGAATCAATCTTTTCTTTCAAACTTAAAGTATCTACTGCATTCACAGAGAATTATTTGAAACCAGTGTCTTTAAGTTGTCTGTAAGACTTTTCCCTAAAATGGGATGGATGCATTGAGTTCTTTGCTTTAGAAAACCAAACAAGAAACTTGTTTCATTGGCTTATTTTCATGTGTATTCATTAACAATCAACTTCAATACATTGGTTTCACCTAATTCAATGTGAAAGCAGTAATTATTACAAGTTTGAAAGTTAAGTAAGATTCTTATTTGTTTGCTATGGCCTTGCTTTCACTCACATGTCAACACAGAATTTCACCTAAAGCTAAGGCAATCCAGTGGCTTTTCCCTTTACAAATCTAAACAAGATTTGTCTTTTATTCACTGCTATGCCTGTGTTTTCACTTAAATTCATTTTCAATACACTGGTTTCCCGTAACAGGCTGTGAATGCAGCAGTTAATTCAACTTTGAAAGTTAAGTAAGATACTTGTTTTTTTTTTGGCATCTATGCATTTGCTTTCACTCATTTTCAAAGAAGAAAAATTGCTTTTACCTAATACTATGCCAAAACACGGGTTTCTACAGTTTTCAAAACTAAACAATATACTCATTACATTACCACCTATGCACTTGTTTTCACTTAAGGTGAATGTCTAAACACTGCTATTATGTGCCAAACCTGCCAGTTCATCACTATGGAAATCTAAGTAAGATTCTTTTTCTTACAATGCTATACATTTGTTTTCAATTACAATCAACTTGAAAACACTGCTTTTCTCAAAGTTTGGTGGAATGAATTGGGTTCTTTGCCTTAGAAAATCAAAAAAGAAACTTGTTTCATTGGCTGATTTGCATGTGTATTCATTTACAATCAACTTGAAGACACTGGGTTCACCTAACTCTCTGTGAATGCAGTAGTTACATCAAGTTTGAAAGTTAAGTAAGATTCTTGTTTCTTTGGCTGCTATGCCCTTGCTCTCACTGACAGCATTTACCTAAGGGTAAGCCAATGCAGTAGTTTCTTCACTTCACAAAACTAAATAAGAATTGTCTTTTATTGGCTGCTATGCCTGTGTCTTCATTTAAAT